>QKYT01000017.1:377223-390712 GCA_003550305.1 Glomus cerebriforme | reverse complement strand
AAAAAGGTCTTAACTTATAAGTATTAATTTAAATTTGCCAATCAAAAAAAAAAGGTCTTAACTTATAAGTATTAATTTAAATTTGCCAATCAAAAGATCTTAACTTTTAAGTATAGATCAGGCACAGATCCGCACAATTTAAGACTATTTATACAGGCTAATCTAAACGGTAGGTTCCACAGGAATTTTATTATTATATATATAGATGTCAAAATAATTCGTATAAAACAGTCATATATCCATAATTTAACTTGTTTTATTATATACAACCCTGTTTTATCTAGAAGTTTCATGATTATTTTTATTGGCGTTTTTTACAGTAAAAATTTATTGTTATTATTCTTGTTATTATTCTTCTTCTATCTTTAATCATTCCTAATATGTAGAAATTTAATTTCTTTTATATACAGTATTTAAACTTGGAACTTGAAATTTTATTTAGTTGCAAACGTTTTTTTTTTAGTAAATTAAATATGGTCAATAGTACGTAAAATATGTACCATGACTCATGATTAATACGAACAGGTCATAGGTGTACTTATAAAGAAATTTATTGGGAAAATGGGGAAGATACTTGGTATGGGTATAGTAAACTTTTGCCCGATGAATTATTAATAGAAAATTTTTTAGAGAATAAACAAACCAAAGTTACTCCTAGGATATTTTACGTGACGTGTAATCAATATTATATTTGCGGTCCTCAAACCCAACTCGGAATCCGAATCCGGGACACAAAATCTTATTTAAAATAGGGATGATGGGATAATAAAATATTTGTATTTAATAGTTATATGTATACATTTAGAGAAATATCAAAATAATGAATTGTTAAACAATATGAAATTATTTAAAGGATGAGGTATACATCAAATAAAATCAAACTATTTTGTTATGTTAAAAAATAAGTGGTTATCATTTTAGTAATTTCTTTAGGTAATAGAAAAAAAAACATGAATTTAAAATAGAATAACTATAATTTTAACTGTTGTTGATTTAGTAAGAATTTAAAATTGTTATAATTTAGTTTGCTAATAAATATTACCTTAAGTATTAATATTTAGTTTAGTAAAATCAATAGCTTCTATGGATTCTATAAAATAAAAGAATAAAAAAACAACAAAATTAATATTACATTATTTTGAAATAAAGTCAAATCATAAATAGTATTAATTACCTGTATGAACCTCATCTGCTTTTTTTGGTTTTTCCTCATCATCTACATTTTTTGGTTCAGGTAAATTATTGAAATTCAATAGTCTACTTGTATAAATAGCTTGATGATGTGTAGTATATGTAAGTTTACTAATATCTGATTTTGTAAATGGTGCTTGTTTTTTATTAATTTCGTCTGCTTCAACTCTTTGTTTATAAATTTCACTATCTATTTTATTATAATAGATATCATTCCGCCATTGTTTAAATTTTTCATGTAAATAATTTGCAGTTGGTCTTTTTGATAGAACTGCATCTACACATTGCTTAAATATATCAACTATTAATTGAGGTACTTTGATATTAAAACTTGGTCNAAGTCCCTGGCANATTTTTATTGCTAAAAACTCTTCATGAGNNATATNATNATAAGGAGGTAATCCATTAATTACTTCATATATAATAATTCCAAAACTATAAATATCACTTTCTTGTGTATATTGTTTTCCTCTTAAAACTTCTGGTGCTACATATGGCAATACTCCATATACTTTTTTGTTGTCTTGTTCTTCATTTGCTGGTTTACATAATCCTAAATCTGTAATCAAATATTCAGAGTCATCATTTAATATATTACCACTATGAAAATCCCGATGAGTTAATCCCTTTTTATGAATATCAACGAGACCCTTTGCAATATCCCGTAAAATATTAAGTTTATTTGTCCAGCTCAATGAATTGAAATCTCTATTTAATGTTTGTCTTAAATTACCATTTTCTGCATAATCCATTACCATCATAAAATTACTGGTTTTGGGATCTTTAGTAATGCCATAAAGAGCAATAATCTGATTTGAATTATTTACTTTCAAATGTAAATTTATCTAACAATAATATAAAGTAAAAAATTAGTTTCCATTTGAAGTATTGATTAAAATTACGCATTAAAAAATATTACCTCATTTAAAAATTCTAATGTTATATTTTTTGAATTATTTAAACTTTTTAATGCAACAGTTCCATAATCTTTCCAATATGCTTTATATATTATTCCGAAACCTCCCCTTGTAATATATTCAATATTTTTAAATTTATCATGTTCAATCCATTCTATTTTTTCCCATTCATTTCTTGCGTTAAGTTGAGATTTTTGAATAAATTTATCAACTTCAGGATTTCCACTGCTCCAATTTTGGAAATTTTGTTGAAGACAATTAGCACACACATAATAACCAGTATTAGGTTGTTTGCATTCTTTGCATAAATCATATTTTTTATAACGTTCTTTTAATTCTTCATTTATTATTAGTTTATCAATTAACAATTTTTGTTGTTCAGTTAAATTCCAATATTTAAAATCTTTTATTTGTTCAAATACATCGTCACTGAGATATTTTCGCTCCATAACGTTACAAATTAAATTTTAAGGTGTCAAATAATTAAAAATGTGAAAAATTTTTTTTTTTTCATTATATAGGGGAGAATAATCCGAAAATTCTGTATACCTCAGTGTGACAAAAAAAGATTGATATGGGCGTTTATAACACTTTAACAGTATTTAGCTTATCTAAAAAAGGATTTTAAATGATCGTACACTTAATGATCAACAAAAAAAAGTACACTTAAACTAATAGCAGAAAAGATTTGTCGTACACCTGATTTATAAAAGATTCGTTGTACACTTTTAACCAAATTGAGAATTAATAATTTAGATATGTCATACATTTGCTATCCTAAAAAAATTTTTGAAGATTCCATATTTTATTTATTAAACAAAAAGAAGCTTTACGCCGTTACCGTACATTAATGTCGATCATTGTCATATGGATGCACAAAAAAATCGTACGATCATGAGTTAGGTCATCATTTTTTTTTCGATATATAGAATCTTTGATAGAATCTTCAAATTAAAAAAAAAAAATTTAATTTCTTTATTTTAAATATAATCTTTTAAAAAAAACAAATATTTTTTTTTAGGATTAATATTAAAAATTAGCAATGCACTGCAAAGTATCATTAAAATTAGACATGAAATTAATTTTGATCACGTGACTTTAATGAATATAATCGATAAGTTGACTTTTTATTCGTAATTAAACATATTTATTTCAAATATTCCAAATATTCTTAAATTCCTACGATATTTTTCAAATAAAAATATTATTATTGATGGATATTATTAGACTGTGCAATGTTATATTATTGAATCTTTTATATAGTTTGTCGTCTATTTACATACTATTTGTAAAAATATCGCCTCAGCGTAAGAAATAATACCAGAAAAAGAATAGAAAGAAAAATTTTTAGTAAAATTAAAAAAAAAAAAGATTAATTAAACAAATAAATGATTTCAAGTCTTTCCCGCACTTGTTTAGCCTTCCTTGGACAATATAATCGAATACTTTTCACATCTCCTAGTTTAATGATCTCACCTAATGCTTTGTAAAATTCTACTTCGCTGACATCACTTAAACTTCACTTGTTTCTTGTAATTTAGATTTCCATTTATCCTAGAACTTGAATGAATAAAATGGTTATCTGTTATGTATTTTTCCTTATAGTTTGCTATTCACCGTTAAAACAAATGCAGTGACTTTAATCTTCTAATCCAACGATAATCGATCACCAAGCAATATAAATAATCCCTAATATTAAATTTTTATATGATTCTTAATTTAGATTTATTGCAAGAATCAAATATTCGATCACCATATCAATTATCAAGTATTACTTATTTTAATATTAGGTAAAAAAAAAAAATTAGCTGACTAAATTTCAAATATATCCCACCATGCAAAAAAAATAACAGTAAGTAATTCACAAGCAAAGGAATGACCCTCGGGTGTGTTTTATTATTGTATCATTAAATAAATTGTTTTTCTATTTATTCTATTCTATTGCCTTTTCCCACTTTCTAAAATATTTATCTCTTCTTTTAAATCCAGCAATACCTTTCTAGGCGAGTGACGATTTTTCTCATGAGATTGTCAAACTTTAGCGCCAAACTTATTTAAGCTCTTCTCTTCATCAGTTATTTTCCACCTATTCGCATCTTCGATAGATGCAACAAATTGTTTCAGCTCTCCATTTAATTTACCTAATAACTCTAACAACGATCTAAAGTTAAGTTCAGTTTCATTATTGAGATTTTTAATCATTTTCACCGATATTTTCCACTTGCCATTATTTTCATTTTAGTAAGATGATTAACTTTCCATAGACTTAGTTAATTAGGATTGTAGGTATTTTTTTTTAGTTCTTTGAGTTGACAAAAAGTGAGTTTTCCTTTAGAGAAATTGTATGTAATTTTACTAATTAAATATAATAAATCAAAAAAATTGATGAAATCATTTTAAAATTACGTTTTGTTAAAAATGTAGTTACAGTTAAAAGAGTTCAAAATTTTATTTTTATTTTTTTCTGGTTATTAATAAGCGTAATGATGTAATTGTGTATTAAATTTATTAATTTATTAATAGAAAAAAATTCCCACGAAATATTAAAATTATAACAATTCGCTGATGTGGAGTAAAAATTATGCACGTGAGTGTAAGTTATCTTTAACTTTTTATAAGTTTAATTATTATTGTGAATATAATTCTACTATTATTGTTTCCAAAAAGATTGTTTAGCGAGAAACCAAAAAAACCCTCTGATAATAATAAACATCATAATAGGAATGTTTTCCTGTGATGAATGCATTAAAATAACAATACGTGAAGGGTTTAATGTTCTCTTATATATAAATATACCTCATTTACATTTAGCACAATACAAGCATATTTTTTATTTCTTTTCATTCTTATTTTTTACATAATTGCGATGATCATATTATATACCAAAAGAATTAAGAACAATGTTGCGCAAAATTTATTTATAATAAAAAAAAATGTCCAAACGCTCCAAAATGTAATTCCTCATCCAGCAGACCAGCACCACTGAATCATTAGTAAATTTATTTCATATCCGCACATTTTTGGAATTAGATCTACACTAAGTGGCTTATAAAATTTATTAAATTTAATAGTAATTAAGTTTCACAATTCAAATTGAAATTGTACNACATGATCATCCAATGTATATTGGTCAGAAGATCAAGAAATTACATCATTTCGAATTGAAAAAAAGACATTCTAAACCCATCAAACTTTCAAGTTAGAGTAAACTGANAATTTNACAAATACAGGAGTAGTTACTAATAAGGTTTGAACACTCTTTGACAGATATTTAAGTATAGAATATTACTATAAGTTGGGAATATTTTTTTTTACAGATTTAAAAACGTTTTATTAATTATTTTTAGTATTTCTTTTATTTCTTTGTAATAGTACTATACCATAGTTTGTATTAATAAAATGAATAAAGAGTTTTGCTTTTTTATTAAATATTATTATAATATAAATTATTATATGCTATACAGTCTTTATACACTGAAAAAAATATAAAAAATCTATCGTAAAAAAATAAAAAATGTTAAAAAAAGTGTGATTATCATGTGATTCCAAGAATGCGCGCATATGTTTATTTTTTATTTTTATTATGCATAGTCCCACATGACACATGTAAACCCTTCTGATTTTGAAAGTTACACTTAATGTTGTACAGTACATAAGAAAAAAAAAAATTCTCCGCCGGTATAAATGAAAAAAAAAAATTTTCAGTTCACATTTTTAATTTTAAATACTTGATACCTTGAATTTTCTAATAACATTAAAAAAATTTTAGAATAATTCTATTCTAATTTTGTAACGTTATGGAGCAAAAATATCTCAGTGACGATGTATTTGAACAAATAAAAGATTTCTTTTATTATAATTTAATATTAAATGAAGAATTAAAAAACCGTTATAAATGGTATGGTTTATGTGAAGAATGCAAACAACCCAATACTGGTAATTTGTGGTGTCAACCATGTAAGGCTAAACATCATCAACAAAAATTCCAAAATTGGAGCAGCGGAAATTCTGAAGTTGATAAATTTATCCAAGAATCTCAAGTCAATGCAACAAACAAAAAAAAAAAATTAGAATGGATTGAATATGATAAATTTGAAAATATTGAATATATTACAAAGGGAGGTTTCGGAACAATATATAAAGCAATTTGGACTTATGGAACTCAACAATGGCAAAGAAGGGAGGTTGCATTAAAAAGCTTAAATAATTCAAAAAATATAACATTGGAATTTTTAAATGAGGTAATATTTTTTAATGCGTAATTTTAGTCATTACTTAGAATGGAAACTAATTTTTACTTTATTTTATTGCTAGATAAATTTACACTTGAAAATGAATGATTCAGATTGCGTTATACAAATATATGGCATTACTAAAGATCCNAAAACCAGTAATTTTATGATGGTAATGCAATATGCACGAAATGGTAATTTAAGACAAAAGTTAGATAGTGATTTCAATTCATTAGGATGGTGGAATAAACTTGATATTTTAAATAATATTGCATATGGTCTTAATGATATTCATGAAAAGGAATTAACTCATCGGGATTTTCATAGTGGTAATATATTAAGTTTATATGATAATAGTTATAATTATTGTATTACAGATTTAGGATTATGTAAACCAGCAAATGAAAAACAAGATAACAAAAAAGTATATGGAGTATTGCCATATGTAGCACCAGAAGTTTTAAGAGGAAAACAATATACACAAGAAAGTGATATTTATAGCTTTGGAATTATTATATATGAAGTGATTAGTGGATTACCTCCTTATCATGATATGGCACATGAAGAGTTTTTAGCAATAAAAATCTGCCAGGGACTTAGACCAAGTTTTAATATNAANGTNCCTCAATTAATANTTGATATATTTAAACAATGTGTAGATGCTGATCCATTAAAAAGACCAACTGCAAATTATTTACATGATATATTTGATCAATGGTGGAGAAATAGAAATTATGAGAATAGTGAAATTTATAAACAAAGAGTTGAAGCAGACGAAATTAATAAAAAACAAGCATCAATTACAAAATCAGATAATAGTAAACTTACATATACTACACATCATCAAGCTATTTATACAAGTAGATTATTGAATTTCAATAATTTACCCGAACCAAAAAATGTAGATGACGAGGAAAAACCAAAAAAAACAGATGAGGTTCATACAGGTAATTAATACTATTTATTATTTGACTTTGTTTCAAAATAATGTAATATTAATTTTGTTGTTTTTTTATTTTATAGAATCCATAGAAACTATTGATTTTACTAAACTTAATATTAATCCCCAAGGTACATTATAAATGATTCTAAAATTATTGATATTAAAATTTATTATTTATTTTATTTATTTATTTATTTGTTTTAGACTAAATTACAAAGATTAACAGTTCAAATTATAGTTAAAATTTAAAAAAAAAGAAATTATTAAATCTGATAAGGATATTTCTATTTTTGTACTTTATGTTCATAATTTTTATTGTTATCAAATGATATCTGCTTATAGTGTAGTACTTTGTTTATTGTGATCACATTTTTTCTTACNTTATTTAAAAATTCTCTTATAAATAAAATATTGTTATTTCACTAAATGTATACATATACCATAACTAAATACATTTATTATTTATTAATTATTTTCTTATAAAAAATATAAGTAATGAAACTTAGATGGTAGGGATTGGTTATGACTTAATACACAACAAATAAAAAATATGGATTGTGACTAATATACTATTATACTTTACTTGGCTTAACCAATTAGCCCATTATTAAAAAATAAATTTGGTAATAAAAAATGATATATTGAGTAGTATATTACATAATCAATAATAAAAATACATAATAAGTTATTATGACACATCCTTTGTAAATTTTACAAAAATAACTAATATTTTCTTAAGATTTTTTTTCTCTCTATAATTTATCTTTTTTTTTCCTTTTTAAAAACTATATTCTCAATTCCTTTAATAACCTTTCTCTTACTTTCCTTATATTGTATATGAGGTCTTCCTCATATCAGGCAAGGAAGGTCCAGTCAGATAGTCGAGTATCTCCTAACTGGCTAGTTTGTTTTTTTTAAAAAAATTCCTTTAAACTTCCCTTATCTCCTTATACTGTATATGAGATCTTTCTTCGTATCAGGCAAGGAAAGACCGGTCAAATAGTCGAGTATTTCCTATCTGTGGTTTGGTTTAGATTAGAATTCCCCTTTCCATTTCCTTGATTTATATTTATGAAGCAATATTGAGGAATAATCAATAATGAGATCAGTGATAGTGGGAGATATCAACAAACAGCAAAAGATAAAAGAAAAAGAAGAAATACTACAAGATGAAATAAGAAATATGCAACAACTTTAAGAAAGATAGTTAGGTAAAAAGTTACTTTCAGAAAATGAATGTCTCAAGTATTGAAAAAAGTCATAGATAATCTGGATCATGAAGATGTTCTGATCCTTCACTATTGGAAGTGAAAAAAGAAATATTCAAGATAATTAACCCATTTCAATATGTTGAAACGTGAAAATTAAGCCTAAAAAAGATTAGAATAAAAAAAAAATAATAAATAAATACGGGTAAAACAAATAAGCTCAAGATAACAAAGAAGATGCAGTAAATAAAAGGAAATGAAAGAAAAAGACAAATAATAAGTTAAAAGAAGTATTGAGCAAAAAAAAATATTTGCTATCTGGTGAATGATTAAGAAATATAATAAATTGTTGGACTTAAAGAATAATGAAGAAAAGGTCCTCAATAATAATAGTAAGAAGAAACCAAGGAACATTTCCAAAGGTGAAGACAAAGTCAAAGAAGGGACAAGATTGAAAGAACAATTTGAAGAAAAAATGCATATAACAAATAACTGGTTAGAAAAAGATGTCAGTCATTTCATTGTAGGAATAAAAAATACAATAGGGTGGCAGAAATAGAAAGGAATAATAATATAAAAAAAATAAAATATAAGAATAAAATCAACAAAACAAACAATAATAATAGAAGAAAAAATATAACAAAATAATACAAATGGAGTAGTAAATAGTATATTAGATTTTCTTATTTTTTTAGTAATTTTATTTTATTAAATGTATTAATTTTTTAATAAATAAAATAATTTTTTAAAATTTATTAATTGTTTTGACCGAATAATCTAATGGAAAACTTGTATTATTCTATAATCATTTTCTAATCACCAACAACGATTTTATAAATTATAGCATAATTTATTTATTTAGATGAAAAAAATACCAATTGACAAATTCCAGATGAAATTGGATAAATATTGCTATTCAGAAATATAATCACAAATTAGTAGGCCATACTATTTTGAAAATGGTGATAAAATCAAAGATTTCATTTTGATAAGCAGGAAAACTGAAACACATACTATATACAAATATTTACAAATGGTTAAAATACGAGTATTTATTCCCTAGATGATTGTTGAAATATACAATCAGAATAACCTGATAAAGAAATTAATAATATCTAGATCTGGTATTAAATCATATACTCTATTCTTTTGCACGAGGAATGAACTAGTATAAAATATAAATTAAATGAAACTAACAAAAAAGTTTTTATCATTTTATTTATGATGTTTATTTAAAGTATCAATTTGTTGCTCGGCTGATTATGAGGCAAAGTGTTCATAGACTAACGATGGTTTCCCACCTATCTAGTTACTTAAATATATTTAAGAGGATACTGTAGCTAATTAAACTGAATATCTTTTCTTTTTTTTATTGGTGTCAAAAACATTAGCATAGTGATAGTTAATTGCATTTTTTTTTAAAAAAAAATGCTAAAAAAAAACATCAATATAGAAGCTTATGTAATTAAAAATTTGAAAAACATAAAATAATATTTTTTCATTACACTTTTTACACTCTTGCAAAATATTCATATTCGGCCTGGATAATTTAATGATCTTCATTATCGTATAGACAATTATCCGGCTGAAATTTTTGTGTTTCAATTGCTACGTATTAGTATAATGACGCAGTAAGGACAATTAAATTTGATTCAAATTTATTTATTAATTGCTCATCTATTAACTTTATAACTTGTTTATTAAAAATGTTGACACAATTATTTTCATAAAATAGATAAGGTTTTTTAGAGATGGCAGATTTATTTTGACATATAAAATATATAAAGATCAATTATTAAAATTCTATTTTTCATTTTAATTTCACTTTTTTTTTAATGAATTAACAGCTTTAAAAATAATTCAATTTTAAACTAATTTAGAAATTAAAAAAAACCCATTTTTAAAAAAAATTTGGAACTCTCCACATTAATTTTAATTTTATAGTTGACTCACAGACCACGAATTAATTATCTTAGTCAAAATTTTAAGTTACAGTATATTCACTGTTTCTCCTCCTCATTTTAAATTTTAATTGATATTTTTTTTAATATCGGTCAGGTAAGGATTTGTTTCTCATATGTAACTACAAAGTACTTTAAATATCATTTTGATCTAAATAAAAAATTGAATAGTATATTAAGTATAAATAAAAATACATATTCAGAGTTATAAATTAAAATTTTACCATCATTATTATTTAATTGAGAAAATCAAATAGTAAAGATTCTATCATTCTAATAAAAAAATAATAATATTTTTTTCATTAAGAGACATTATTTAAAATTATTGTGAAAACTCCTGAAATGGCTTAAAACAGGTAAAAATTAATGCTCATTTATTTGTGAATTTTTTTTTTAATATATTTATTATTAATTTAATAAATCTAAAAATCTATTAACATAACAAATTATGATTTAAAATTCTATCTAATGTTAAATTGTTTTTTAAATACTAAGCATAAAATTTGCTCCATAATGTTAATAATTTAATATTGGTTTTTATTATTCTGTTTATTAATAATTTTGATGAAAATTAAAATATTTAGTCAAAAAAAAAATTTTTTTTTAAAAATTGTAAAAATTGTGATTTGAACATTGAAATTATTTATAATGAATCAAAATTAATGCTAATTGTTTCAGAATGTTCCTCCATACACCCAGAAACAACAGTCTTTTGTATAATGTTCTATTTGTCTTGTATATTTTTGACTATTTGTTTATCTATCAATTTTACACATTCCATTTCTTATATATTTGTTCACTTTGATTTATTATAATTTCCCTTTTATTCATAATCCAAATTTTTCTGGAGGCTTTGATAAATACTCCAAAGTTGTAAATTTCCTGTTCTAAATTTCCTTTTATGTTTGCTTCAACTATTAAAGCAATATGGTTTATTGTATGTTGACTTATTTATGCTTTTTCTATGTCTATTTGTTCGATCATTTCCATCTTCTTATCCACATAGCATTCCATTTAATTTCTATAATATTGGTTGGTAAAGGAGCAGTTGGCAATCTCTTTTTCAAGGTCCTTTTTACAGTGAATTTTTTAATAATTTTGTTATCCACTGACATCATTGGCTTATATCTTCTTTTCTGGTATCTTCTTCTTAGTAAATTTTTCATCATCTGTTTATTGACTGAATTATAAAACTTTGCTTTGCTTATGTCTACTCATGAAAAAGAATCCAAATTTTCTTTTATAAATTATTGAAACTTCACTTTCTCCAAATCTTGTAACTATATGAGCTCATAAATAAAGTAGTCAATACAGTATATAATAAGGAAATGAAGAGGAAATTCTAATCTAAAACCAAACCAGCATAGGAGATATTCAACTGTTTTTCTTGCCTGATATGAAGAAGATACCATATACAGTATAAGGAAGAGAATAAAGGAATTTAAAAAGAAACCAACCAGCCAGATAGGAGATACTCAACTATCTGACTGGACCTTCTTGCCTGATACGAGGAAAATCCCATATATATAGTATAAAGGAAAGTAAGAGGAAAGTGAGGTTAAAGGGAGCACAGTAGTTGTAAAAAGGATAGTGATTAAATAACTTAATAGGATAATAATTAGCTGATAAACCCAGTTTTTGGATTTACACGTGATTGTAAAAATTTGCCACCCGATACATAACAAAAATGATCGACATGCACACTACCTTTAAAAATTGATTTATAACAAAATAAAATTTAATGGAAATTTTATTGTAATTCATTATATATTGTTATAAATTTGCAATTGGGTTATTTGTTATTCTAATCAAATAAGTAGAAATTTAAAAATAAATTATAGGCAGGTGTATATAAATTTTATAATATTATAGTATATGATATAAATGTAAATTTTTTAATTAAATCTATAAATCTGGCGGCGACTTTGTTACCGCTTATTAACCTAATCTAGTTAATTACAAAAAAAGATGGTAATATAGATCTTTTGAATGTTTCTCTTCATATCCTTTAAGTAATTCAGGATTTTTTTAATATTTCTTTAAAGAATGAAATTAAATATTTCTTTTTCAATTTTTTTTTAGGTTTCTATTTGGACAAACTTATTTGGAATATGATTAGAACAATTCAGAGTTATTGTAGCAGAGATAATACTTTTGAAAAATTTTGGCCCTTACCCTAATCTCCTAATCCTAACTCTAACACTTATACTTTATTCTAATCCTAACTCGCATAATATAACATAGATAGCTAATCTAATCAGAATAAATTTAATAAATCTAATACCAAAGTATCATGTGTAGGGCCTGCCAAAAATATAACATAAATAGCTAATCTAACCAGAATAAATTTAATAAATCCAATGCCAATGATCATGTGTAGGTCCTGCCAAAGGCAGGCCCTACACACGATACTTTGGGTATTCATATTTAATTATTATTTTTACTGGTAATTTTATTAATAAGTTACATGTACATTTTTTATAATAAAATAAATAAAATCATAAATTTATTAATAGTTACAATTTCTCATACAAAAGAATTCATACACGATTACATAAAAATTAAGTACTAGATTGACACATTATTATATTTCGATTATCATATAGGATAAAACCGGATAAATAACCGTATAATTAAATCATTTTTGATTTGATTTGTAATATAAAAGAAAGATTAATAATAAACTAAAAAAAAAATAGAGAACAACGTGAAACACGTCTTGCATGCGATCGCGAAAGCAAACGAGAGATACTAGCAAACTAGCGAGAGAAACAAAAGAAGATCGTGAGACACGACTAAAAAAAGAAAGAAGGATAACTGAGACAAGCGAAGAACATCAGAATCATATTTCATGCGAAGATATGCATAAACGAGAACTGCGTGGTAGGCCTTTCATTTGTCGCGTTGTCTTGAGTACGTGCTCCTAGTGATGTGTACCTCAAGCAGTTCAGTTTTGACAGACTCCAACGTATTAAGAACCGCAAGAGATTACAAGAAATGAAGGAGGAATAATATTGACTACTTTCTATGATATCAA
>QKYT01000017.1:327246-339434 GCA_003550305.1 Glomus cerebriforme | reverse complement strand
ATTCCTTAGGAAGACAGGCAATTAAAGTATTATAATTACGAATTTTNCTCCATAAAATTCTAACAGAGACTTCACACCAAAGATGATTAACTAATAAGCATGAACGTAAAGTAAATNTGTCATGCTCTAAATATTCAAAAATTTCGTTAAGACAATCAGAGGGAAGCTGAGGAGACATTTTTTATTTTATTTTTTTTTTTAATATTCTCAGTAATTTTATGTTACAAAATTGTGGTACAGATTGTCATAAGGTTATACAAAAATTGATTTCTAATCAAATCGGGTGATTATTTCTGAACTGCGCCAGTATTGTGCTACTACTGTGCTACTTAGCGTAAAAATTGTTAAAATTTTTATTTCAAATTATAATTATCTGAGAAAAAACCCCCAAGCATAACAACCTTGTCTAGAGTTTATGCCTTTTATTCGCAAATTCATTATTCAAAATTTTCAATTTCTAAACATCGACAATTCTTTTGATGGGCGATTGATTCTCATTTCTCAATATTTTAAAGTATTTGCAAACTATACAGATGACAATTATCAAAGTATGTATAGACTTTTGATTTTTGAATACATTAATAATTGTAATGATTTAGATGTAAATGACCACACGCCCAATGTATTATGTTTGTATACTTGATAAATCTTGTCAGAAACATATCACCTACATCGATATGTGACTAAATGATGGATTTCATCACGATCAATATAAGAACTGAAAATTGTTAAATTTGGACAATTTGGACAAATATTTTATTACAATTTAAGAACGTGCGTGGTTGTATGAGATTTGATATTAATATGATTAAAAATTTTGATTAATATTTGATTGCGCATCTGAGTTGATTTACGTGTATTACAACAAAAAAATATATATATATTTGAATTGAGAAAGATGTAATCCTAATACAGTAATAAGTTTCTAGATCATATAACATTAACTCTGTTTAATATTGTCTGATATAACTTGACTCATCAATATGCCCATATATATTTGTTCACTATACAGCTTCGAAAATCTAGAATTGAGCACACTCTGTTAGGGATTATTCGGCAGAACCATGTGGCTCGACTTTGTTAGCGAGTCGCTCTCTTGGCATCCACAAGGTGTTGTCGGTACTATCATTCGTTCCAGACGAGCCATCTTTTGTCTCTTTTCCTTAGCAGCCACTATACCAACGTGCTGTTGGTGGCATGGTCTTTTGCTGTAAAGTCTCGTGCCAGCCTTTCTAATTCTGGTTGCTAGTATGTGTGTTCGTGACTCAGAATTATACAGTATACTGATTTTTCTTTTCCTATATTACAGTATATTGTGTAGAACAAGATTTGCATGTGATTTTAGGATCAATTTTAGTGTGTGAAGAAGAAACTTTATCATTGGATTTTAGTACCTTATTGTATAATAATTTTGATGATAATGATAGGATTTTTATATTATAGAATTATATATTAAATCAATCAATCCTTTGGTTACTTTAAATGAGAGAAAGAGGTTTTTTCACAAAAAATTATTCATTCATATTTAATTTATGTAAGGCGCAATGATACACTTTATTTAGTTATCCTATACCTCCGACTTCTTATCCCTAAGTTTAATTAGTTTAAAATTGTGTATTATTGCGTGACACATAAACAATAATTCTGACCGGAATTGTTAAAGAATTTACTTATTATTTACGTTTCATTAAAAAATCAGTATTTTTTTTTATTTTTCAGTTTTTTATTGACATTTTTCAAAAGTTTTTATTAATATTTTAAAAATGAATACTAATTATAAAGTAAAATATCTACAATTTTATAAGATAACCTTTCATAAGATAACCTTTTGAATACCATCAAGAACAATTATTGTTTCCACGCGGTGAATTTCACAAAATAAGTAACGGTCATCTTGTGTGGGTTTCCTTAAAAAATAAATATATTTAAAATTATTACAAGAGGATGGGCAGGAATCCCATAGTGTTCCATCCGCAGATCATCCATCATCGTGATCCGAGAATCATGTGATCCATCTGATCCGTCATCCGTCAAAGAAACCGAACGGATTAATCCGATTCATCCGTCGGATGATCCGTCGAAATGGTTTTCTTTTTTGAAATAGTTGATAATTAAGTAAGTCTTTCTTTTTGTTGGTAGTAGTACTTTGTCCCTTTATTTTCATTGTTTTTCATTTGTTTGTCATTTATTTTTCGCCTTTATCTTTAACCAATACTCAAGAATGAAACTCAAGCTTCCAAGAATATTCCTAAAACAGAGAAAATGAAAAAAGGAATGTTAGTAGCATTCCCAAATTAAACTTATGTAACACTAAAAACACAAAAGAAAATGCTATCTGCATTTCAAAATACAAGCGTTCAAAAGTCTTCTCAATGTCCAATAAATCATCTTTAAAAAGAAGGGAGAAACGGTTATTCCTAAATCAGATATTACAAACCACAAAAATCATCATCTACTTAACCAAGCTGATTTCCGTATTGATCCAAGCCAAGAAATCGTCCCTAGGAATAAAAGGAAAGAAAAGGAACATTATTAACGTTCCTAAATCAAAGATTACAAACCACAAAAATTATCACCTACCTTAATCAAGCCAATTTTCACGTTGATCTGAGCCGAAATCTACTCAATAGGCTGTCCCTAGAAAAGAAATGAAGGAATGTTACTAACATATCTAATTCAGAAATCAAAATTATAAAAGCATCACCTACCTAACTAAGCTAAATCTGTATTGATCCAAGCCAAGAATCTGTCTCTAAAGGAAAAGATCGTTAATAGTGCTCCTAAATCAGACTAATAAAAAAGAAAAATCAAAGGAAGCATCACTTACCTAGCCAAGACAAAAATCAGCATTAAAGAATGAAGTCCAAGCCGAAATTTATCCTCTCTAAAAAAAAGAAAGGAATGAAACGTTAGTATCGTTCCTAATCAGAAATAAATAAAAAAAACACTTCAAAGGAAATATAACTTACCTAATAAGCCAAATCCGCGCTGAAAAATGAAGTTCAAGCCAAAAAGACGTCCCTGAAAAAGAAGAAAGGAAAGAATGTTAGTTTCGTCCCTAAATCAGAAATAAATAAAAAAAATAGATTCAATTACTTACCTGATAAGCCAAAATTCATGTTTAAATTAAGTCCAAGCTGAAGACAAGTATTTTATAAAAGGCTATGGGGTTAATCCATGGGTGTTCATTTTTGGTACTCAACTCCTAACCCAATAAAGTAAAAATTGAAGATTATAGAAATTTCGCGCTCATGAATTATTCCTAAATCAGAACTAAATATCAAAGAATTACTTACCTAATAAGGTCGAAATCCGCATTGAAAAAGCCAATGTCCCTAAAAAAATATATATCAAAAGATTAAATATATATATTTTTTTATTTATAAGGATGATCCAACTTCATCCGATCCCAATCCGTCATCTGATCCGTTAACAAAATGCTCATCCGATCTATCTGATTTATCCGATGGATGACGGATATCCGAATTTCAAACAGATGAACGGTTGACGGACTGGAACACTAGAATCCCATACAAAAAGGACATTTATTGCCTATTAAATAATTAAATTTATTATTATTTATGTATTAATTTTTTCTTGAAAAAAAAAATATAATAATAAATAGTAAACGAACCTGAAGAAGAGAGTTGCGCATTTATAGGATCATTTTATCTACCTGTATTTTTTTTTAATTTAATATTATATAGAATAATTATTAAAAAAAAAAAATAACTAAAGAAATTTCAATCGAACTTTAGGAATTTATAGGATTGTTTTCTTTTTCAAGATTATTTTCTATTATAAAATAAACAATTAAAAAAATTAAATTAAAGAAATTAAATTAAAAATACATTACATTTAACGAACCTTGAGGGTTATTTTCTTTTTCTTCATGATTTTGAAATGTATTTTGTTGATGTGATAATAATACAGGTCTTTTAGAAGATTTAGTAGTTTCAAATCTGCTTCTAAGAATTTTTTTGGAATACATCCTGACTAATAATTAAATTAATAAATAAATAAATACACATAAAAACTTACTTTTTGGCTTTACATAATATTATTGGAATTTTCATTTTGCCGATATTATAGTTTAACTAACAAATTATCATTTGGATCCTTTTGCCACCCTATAAGAAATAAATATTGGGGAACTTTATCCAGATAGTTGAGTCCCTACTTTGAAAATATACCTATAATGCCAGAAAATTTTGTATAACAACATGAAATGAAAAATGTTGATTTTTTAAATCATATTTAATGATTCTTTCACTTTACGCAAAATATAACCTCTGTTTCATCATTTTTATTGCTAAGGAAAAGAAATTTGATAATAAATTTTCAATTTTTTATAAAAGAATTAAAAAAAATTCAAGTTCTCTCTTTACCTTAAATTTTTTCACTTTTGTTTGACATGTATTGTAATAATTGCATCTGAGTTTTTCAATGATATTTTGTTAATAATTCTGAAGCTTGTTTTTCATAAGGACTTGTTGTTGATAATGAAACAGCTTTAATATTCTCACAAAATTTTAAGAATTTTCATCTTCCTTTCTCTGTTCCAATGACATATCAGCCATGAATAATTTCCAGTTATAGCATGGCACTCAATGTGCTAAATTTTTATCTATTTTTAATAAATATTTTAGATGTTAAAAGATATGTTGATTTTAATTTATTCTATTCTTCCAAAAATTCGTCTTCACATCTGAAATTCTTCTTTCGATATTGCCCGTATAGTAATGATGTCACATCCAGCACGATAAGAAGAAGGATTTTTTCTTAAACTTCAATTTTAATTATTTGTTCTTCAGAAATAAGTCAGCGAGAATTTATTGAAACCATAACATGATCAGTTATTTTCTAAGCACAAAAGAATTAGACACAAAAGCCCATTGCTTGAATTAAGAGAAATATGAGCCATGAATTGACAATTACAACTTTGTGAAGCTCAGTTCCTTCTATGTGAATTATTTAAAGATTTATGAGAAGAACTTGTTATTTTACGTATTTGACCTGCAGCATTTGATTAATTTCATTAAATCTATAAAAAAAAAAGAATAAAATAAATCAAATTATTAACCAAAATAAAAGCTATAAACAAATAAAAAATTTACCTGACTCGCTTAATTGACATCAAACCATTTCGAAATTACAAATTAAGTAACATAATGTTTATTTATTATGATCATAATATTTTTATTTATTTTTCATAAATACTTACTGTTGATTGAATAGTACTAGTATCTATTAGAAAACAAATAGTAATTAATTATTTAAATATAATTCTATAATAAAATAAAAATTAAATTATATTACCGGTTCTGAAAGATTTTTGAAATTCCAAAGTCTACTTGTATAGATTGATTGAGAATGTGCTTGAATATTTTTCACTTGATTGTCTTTCAATTTGTTCTCTCTAATTTCTATATTCCTTTATTTGAGAATAAATTTCACTATTTTCATTGCCTTTTTCTTTGTCTATTTTCTGCTTTAGTCATCCCAACATTTTAGTAATTATATCAATTATATCTGCAAGTAATTTCGGTGTATATTCAGAAATTATAGGTCTAAGTTCTTTACATATATTATTGGCTAAAACATGATCATGAGGAATACTCATAAGTTCATTAATTATTAAATTAATAAATATCAGATGCTTTTGTATATTAATATTCACGTAAAACTTCTGGTGTCATATAAGGTAATTCTCCATAAATTCCTTCCTTTTTAACTGATTGCTCATTATTTGCTGGTTGACACATTCCTAAATCACTTATATTTTATATACCATCACCATGAAAATCTTTATGAACTTTTCCAGCATTATAAATATTTAAAAGTCCCTTTATAATTTGCAATAAATTAGAAATAATTTCTCAAATTTCCATCATCACAATATTGTAAAACCATCATATAAACTTTGGTATTTTGATCTTGAGTTATTACATATAACATTGCAAGATAAATCTGAAGGCGAAATTTAATCTAATAAAAATATTAAAGGAGAAATTTCTAATAAATACAAATAACAAATTTTCAAAATAAATTATAATCACCTCATTGAAAAAATCTGCGCATATATCAGCAAAATTATCAGAACTTTTTAATGTAACTTTTTCATATTGTTTTTTATGCCACCATTGTTGATATTCAATATTCCAAATCAAAATAAATCCAACAGGTTAATAAGCTGAATAAATTTTACCGAACATTTTTAAAATTTTCAAAAGGTATCCATTCAAGATATTGTTTATAATACACAGAATTAAGTTGTGTTTGTTGTATAAATTTATCAATATTTTATTTCCACTAATCCAATTTTTAAAGTTATCCTTAAATCTTTTAGAATCACAAGGTTGACACCATTTTCACCCTGTGCCAGGTTCATTACATTCTCCACATATTCCATATAGTTTTTTTTTTCTTTTTTTAAAAAAAATCTTCCATATAATCTACTATTTCATCTGTTTCTATCGCTGATTCAGCAGTTGAATCAATAATAAAAATTGACATGAAACTTAAAAATAAATGAAAATTAATAATATACAAAATATAAAATTTAATATAAATATTGTAATATTAATGTAAATTTTTTTACCTGATATTTATTAGAATTAACATATATCCATAAATCCCTTGGATTTACTTTAGAATTATTTTCTGATATTTCCATATTAATTAATTTAAGTTATATAGATATAAATTTAATTATTCGAACATTAATCCAAAGGTAATGTTTACTTTAAATTTGAACACAAAAGAACTAATGAAGGGGCGAAGTTAAATGTAAAAAAAAACAAATAGCCATTGTGCGACAATTCATAAAAGTTTTGTTTAATCATTTTTTTTTTGTTTTTTTTTTTGCTGATATTTGATAAACCGGATATAAGAATTGTTAGAATTTTCAAGTCAGGAAAAAAAATATAGATATTGGTAACGCAAAAATGACTTTTCAAAAATTTTAACTATTTGTTTGTAATAAATTTTTATTGAATTAAATACAATATATTATTAATAAACTTCAGAAAATAAGAAAATAAAATCATTTCGTTATCATTTATAAATATTTGTATGGAAAAATAGGAATGAAAAAATTAAGGAAGATAATGAAAATGAAGAGAAATTATCCTTATATTAAAATTTCATACTTGCCTTTGAATTACTTTAGTTACAGTTAAAAGAGTTTTATGATTAAAATTTTTATTTTTTTAAAAAAAAATCTTAAAAGCGTAATGTTGTAATTGGTTTTAACAAGAATAAAAAAAAAATTATTAAGATCTTTCCTTTTTTAGATAAAGCTGTTACGACTTTAATTTTATCATGTGAAAATGAAAAAGGCTAATACTGTTAAGTATTAACGTCATGTCAATCTTTTTTTTTAAAAAAAGTCAACAGGTACAGTACACAAAAATAAGAATTCTGTGGTATGAATGAAAATTTTTTCGATTTATGTTTTAATTTTTAAAATTTGATACCTTGAATTTTCTAATAACATTAAAAAAATTTTAGAATTATTTGTATTACCTAACTTCTCTGTCAAATATCCTAATTCTGTAACGTTATGGATTTCAGTGATGATGTATTTGAACAAATAAAAGATTTTGACAGTTGGAATTTAACTGAAGAACAAGAATTGTTAGTTGATAAACTAATATTAAATGAAGAATTAAAAGAACGTTATATAGGGTATGGTTTATGTAAAGAATGCAAACAACTTAATATTAATTATAATTGGTGTCAATCATGTAAAGCTAAAACATTATCAACAAAATTTCAAAAATTGGACCAGTGGAAATTCTGATGTTGATAAATTTATCCAGGAATCTAAAGTCAATGCAAATAAAGTTAAACTTGATCAAAATATGTAGTCAAGAAAAATATTATTCCATGTATAGTACAAAGAATAAGACAATGACAAAAATTAAACAATGAGAAATTTTTTTTGTGTCACTTTTTTNTATACAGTAAATATATCCCTCGTCTTTAAATTTTTCTTGTATAACTAAAATCTAATTTTCGGTTTCTCAATCAATATACATATNTATTCAATAGTCCTTTAATTATAATTTTACAATATATAATTTTCTCNTCCTATGAGAGGTTTAACTAAAGTTTTAATCTAGTTTCTCATTTGCAATTTCNATTTGTAAATGCTCTAGAGCTACTTATAGTTAGTTCNCTCCNGAAATAAAAATAAATATAAATATATAATTCTTTCACAATCTAATTTAAACTTCAAATTTTCTGGTTCAGTAAACTTTCTTATTCCCACTGATGTACTGTACACTTTATTCACAATTGGACTATCTGATATGAATTTGTCATTTTTAAATCATTTATTACTGTGCATAGTATTTAAAATAATACATGAATAGTAAGTCACATGAGAAAAAGTTACTGATATTAATTAAAAAAAAAACTAACGCTTCAAATTTTTATTCAATGACAATACACAATTCAAAATCATTTTGTTTAATACAATTAAACAAAATACAAGGCCATCCTTTTTGATTTTGGTATGTACTGTAATAGATATTGAACTAATCATATAATGTAGTGTTGATCTTTGAAACTTAATCTATTCATTTAAGAGCATTCTTGATGATAAGAATAGATTAATATTTTGAAAAAATTAACAAGGATTTGAATTAATTTTTTTATGATTTGTCAAAACAAATAAATAAAAGATTTACGTTAATGATTGAATATACTATTATATTTGATATATGTAAAGAGTTAATTTTTTATTTGAAACATCAAATTAATTTTCTGTGTTCAATTTCCGTATTATTTGTTTTCCATATATTTATCATAATTTCTAACTAACCATTTTGAAACTGGGTGTATTGTACATGGCAATATAAATTAAACTATTTAAGATGAAGTATTTTGAAACAGAGATATTTGGAAATTAAATTTGGGTAAATATTTTATTACACAACTGTACCTATTCAGAAGTCTAATAATGATTAATGAATTATACATTGTTAATACAATCAACTTGAAACTTAAATGAATATGGAAGATCTTTATATATTCCCAAATAAATCAATTCAATACTTTCTCAAACTATTCTTAAATTTTTTCTTTTATAAATAAAATAGGAAATAAAATCAAAGGAAGGATAGGTGACAACAATAAATCATCGTTTGAAGTGCGCAGTCACGCACACTTATATAAATAAATTTGAGAAACGTCAAGACCAACAGAGACATTCTTTATTTTCTTTATTTAATATTTGAAGAATTGTGAAACTCTTTATTCATGTTATTCAGTTAATAAAACAAAAGGATCCTTGGAAATATGAGATTAGAAAAGAGAAATTACTATCGAATGATTATTTCGTATCAGCAGTAATACGATCAAAAAATTTATTTAAACATTTTTAAANCCTCCTTTATTTGACTATCTTAGTTGTAATCATCTAAATTTTCACAGAATCAAAAGGATAATTAATAATAGAGTTAAATCAGAAATTCTCAATCTTTTATTAATAAAAAAAATTACACATTTTTATATACTTTCAATATGACTTATTTCTGAAACTAAACAGANAGATGTTCTTTATTTGATTTTGAAGAATTTCAAAATAATGAAAAGTCTCTTCATTCATAATTTACAGTTAATAAGACTAGANTTTGTGCNAAATTATTATGGGAAGATCCTTGGAAATTTTTAAATAATGGAGATAAATTAGGACAACATTTTAATTATTTGATTAATTTATATCAAAAACNTTTATTTGATTATAATAGTTTTTGTAAACATCTAAATTTTCATAGTATCAAAAGAAAAGAAGTAATCAATCCTTTTATTAATGAGAATGCAAAATTTACACACTTTTATATACCTCGTAAATTTGATTATCAAATATTTCTTATCCCTGGAATCATACACTGCCTTTCAGGATTTCAATCACAGTTGTAATAATGGAATGAGTGATAAAACTTTAGATGGATTAACGGAAATTTGCAAATCAATTAAATCAATTAAAGAATTGAAGTTTAATATTGAGATGAAGAAATAAAATATAGAAATTATTAAATAAAAGTTTACTTGTAATATAATTATTTGTATTCGTTTGTAATCTTGTAATCGCGTGTAATCACAGAGTGTAATCGCGGAAATAATGTATTATAAGTTATAAAAAAGCATATTTGAAACTTATTTTATAAAACCTTTAGCTTCTGTTCTTTGTATAAATGAAAGAAAATTATATTTTAAAAAAGAAAAATTTTTTTTTACATATTACTGTTCGTTACGCTACTTAAAAATAGGAGTAAAATTAAAAATTTTATTTTTGAAAACCGCAATAGTCAATTTAATTAAATTAGAAAATTTAGAAAATTTAAAATTATTTTTTGATAATTGGAAATGCATATTAATTTAATAAAAAAAAATATGAATAATTATAAAATATGACTATATACGTGATTGAAGATTTTGAAAAAAAAGATGATATTAAATATTAGTCGGTTAGGTTGATAACTTTGTTGCTGTGCCAATGTTGTGCCTCAGTGCCATCGGAATACTGAATAAAGAAATGGTCAAGTGATTTTTCGGAGTAATATTTAATTGATACTGGAATATTAATCTTTCATCTCGGATCTAATTAATCAAAAGAAATTAATACGTTTAATTAAAAAGAACAAGAAATTATCATTTGCTTACAAAATAAGTTTTGCTAAATTAATAATCCTTTCATCATTGTAATTTTTGAAATTCAATCTTTAAATCTAGGTATACACTAAATAAACGAACTATTTATAGGAAATCTCTTTCTCATCACAATATTTAAATGTTTGTTCATAGCCTTTACTAGCAGCTTTTATAATATAATAATTACCTAATTCTACTTCATCAATAGAGAAATAATAAGTGGCAATATTAAACATCGCTATGGCATGACCATTTTTAGCAGCTTTGATAAAATATTCAATCGCTTCTTCCATATTTTGCTTAATAACTTTTTCTTGCCTAACCATTGTGGCATAACGTATTTGAGCATCAGGCACTTCATCACCATAATCTGCAGCTTCTTTGAAAAGTTTAGCAGATAATTTTGTTGTTCTTCTTGAGATTTAATGTCAGACCAACCTTTTATAATATAATAAGCTTTCAATATTTTGCTTTCGGATTATCCATTTTAGCATAAGCATCAAAACACTTACATAATGTTTCCATATCTTTGGAGTTGTTTTATGTGCTTTAACTGCTTGTTCAATTGACATATAATTAAATTCTTCCATAAAATTGATTGTCTCAAAATTAATAAACAAATTATCATCATTTGTTGCATTTGTATCAATAGTCATTTTTTGTAATGGAGAACGACTACTGTCACTACTGTTGAAAGGATTAGGATGGTTTGAGGTATTGGTTTGTTTAGAAGAATAATTTTTGAAGTTCTGTTAATATCTTTGATAACATAGGTCAAAGTCCCAGATTTTGATCAACAGATTTATTTACAAGATATTAATACAGTATTTCTCTGAAATATCAGTGCCATGTGTAAATTTTTCTTAATATCCGCCTGTTACTTTCATTGTAATCTCAAAAAAATCTTCAAATTGGTTGTATGGAATTTTATTTTTAGCCAAAACTTAAACTTCACATTTGGTTATATTCCCGCAGTTATTCATTCTTTCTCCTGTTATTTCTCTTCTTAAAATTTTGGGAGCACAATATCTAACAAGTTTTTTCTTTAGTATTAGATTATTAGCAGCATCAAAAAAATCTCTACTTGATGTAAAATTTGTAATTTTCGTGCATCATGATCCGTAATTACAATATTTTCAGACCTAATATCTTGATGAATGATTTATCAAAAAAAAATGATTTGTTTATTTATTACAGTATTTGTAATATTTTAGAAGTTGAAATTTGACATTAAGAATAAAATGCAGAAATTTTTTACATTGACAGAATTAAGGAAATTTAAACCTTTAGCGATATCATAAGCATTCTTATTCTTAATCTTGTTTCAATATTTGATCCATGTTCAGAAATACAGTATATTTACGTAAATCTTTATTTTCTGCCCATTCAGTTAATATATAAGTTTTACCCCATCCAGATGTAAGTCCATGGAAAGTGGCGTGATTTTTAGCATTATTAATTTGGCAATTTTTTATAGTCTTAAAAGCATATTCTTCTCCAGCTTTTATATGAACATTATTTTCTCA
>QKYT01000017.1:282680-307073 GCA_003550305.1 Glomus cerebriforme | reverse complement strand
AAAAAAAATATATAAATTTTACATTGATTTTGTCTTCACCCTTGAAATCATTAAAATTATTCTCTAATAGTCTAAATATGTTTAAAATAATTACGCGCTGTTTCCCAAAAATGTACACTAAATTTATTTAAATATACGTCTCATATTATTGTCTTCCTTTGTGGCAATAAGGATTGAATTGTTGAACCTCTTTATTTATAATTTAGTAATTTATTTTACATCTGAAGAATATTGTGTCTTTTCTTTTAATAATCGAGCAGTTGAATTTCATTTAATTAGTTTTTTTTTAAAATCTATTTTAACTATATATATGAATATTAATTAATGAAACTTTTTTTTAAAAAAAAATTTAAAATTGAAGACATTTCACATTTGTCAATGAAGATCGTCGTTATTGTTTTTTTTTTGTTTATCATATTTTTTTATGTATCGGATTTCGGCCGTAAATTTCTGAAATGATTAAGCAATAAATAAAAAAAAGAGAATACTATTTTTTTGATAATTTTAGCATTATTAACATTTATTGGTGCAAATTTCGTAAATTAATAACCAAATATTCTAGAATATATCCCTTATAATATGAGAAACAAAAAACATTATTCAAACAAGTTATTATTAAAAAATGATTTTTATATAAAAGTAAAGTATGTATATGATGTATATGGAAGAAATAATTGGATATAAATTTTTACAGAACAGTACAGTATAAACTTGTGTCTTATGTAAAGTTTACAGAATGTAAAATTTTTTCATAATATTGTACGATATTCGCATGATATTATCTCATATTTTTTATTATATAATAATGTCGTATAAAACAGTCATATATCAGATATCCATAATTTAACTTGTTTTTTTATATACAACCCTGTTTTATCTAGAAGCTTGAGTTCATGAATCATGATCTTGATTTCATCAGGTAATTTTATCATTATTTTTATTGGCGTTTTTAATTCTATTTTTGTTGCAGTAAAAATTTATTATTCTTCTTCTTCTTCAATCTTTAATCATTCCTAATATGTATACCTTTACTTAAATTTAATTTTCTTTTATATACAGTATTTAAACTTGGAACTTAAAATTTTATTTAGTTGCAAACGGGCGGAGTTGATCCTCAACCCCGACTCGGCATCCGAATCCGGGACACAAAATCTTATTTAAAATAGTTATGAACATATGATGGGCTCTAATTCTACCTATTAGCCACTAGTTATCTTTTTTTTTGACGATTTATGTTGTGATGTATCATTTGATCAATGATAAAATAATAAAATAATTGTCTTCAATGAAAGCCGCTAATCAATGTCGGTCGTTTCCATAAAATGAACAGGTAAATCATCATAAAATTTTTGATAGCAAACGAAATTACTTTTATGATACGAGTTAAATACTCGAGAGTTATCGATAGTATAATTTTGGTAAGATGTACTTTATCGGACGATATAACTTACGCTGTTGCACACACAATTAGCCGTGAGAATATTTTACATTAATTTATTAAAAATGACGCAATTGTTATAATAAGAAATAAAGAAAAACTTTAACAAGTCTAAATTTGGTTAACTTAATATAGTTTGAGTTATTATAAATTAAGTTTTTCTATTAGGCGGATATAACTTTTTTAATATTTAACAAAACAAAAGTTTATTAATTCTTAATAAACATTCTATTAATGGAAGCTTAATGAAAGTTATATATATGTTAAATTTGCACGAGTTTCAATTAAACTTGGCTTAGAATACTCGAGTAAACGAGATTTATCTAACATTTTTAAAATAAGAATTATTAATTATAGAATTACTGTATTTGTAAGTTATAACTGAAGAGAATGAACAAATTTCCAGTTTTCTTTGAAATAAACTTATTAAATGTCTCATACCAATTAATTTTTTAATAAACTTATTTACCAATTAATTTTTTTTTAAAAAAGTCCTCCCGTCTCCAATTTTATGAAATTTTTAAGTCACATGATTGATTTCTTAATGCCTTAATGCCGTAATGTCGGCCAAAAATCAGGAGTCAATTAATCAAAAATTGATAAAATAGGGGTTTTTAAGAATTTTTTTCAGACTATTGAGAAATAATTACCGAATTTATGGAATTTATGGATATTCATAACGAAATGTTCAAATTTATGGAGTTAGAAAATGAAACCTTTGTAAAAAAAACATACAGGTTTACGGCACATATATTCATCATGATTTTTTTCAAGTATTTTTTTTTCTTTTTACTAACTGTTTTTTTTATATGAATGGTTCAGATCGTTGGTAGGTGTCATAAGTTCTTATTTCGTGAATATAACCATTCGAAGAATGTGATATGATATGTGAAGTTTATGGTATACTATTTTTACTGTAGTCAACTGTAAATACCATAACTAAGAATTCTTATGTTTATTTGTTTCGTGTGGTTGTTTCTAGACTATTACTAATCAATTTTCTTTCTTTTTTATAGGATCAGTTCGGCGGATTTAGTATGATTTCATAAAATTTAAATTTATATCCTTTGAGTTTTTTCAGAAGAAACATTTACTAATGCTTTTTCTTTCTTTCTGTACAACTTTGGACTTGTAGGTTTTGCTGTAGAAATTGAAGGTACTTTGACCCTGAAACTCTACCTTGATAAATTTTAAGGGTGAAGTTTTTTTAAAATTGATTTAAAGAAACATCATGATAATGCTTATTTATTTATTTATTTATTTTTTTTTGTAGATGAACCTCTGCTGGAGATTAACTGAAGGTGAACAAAACTTAAGTTTCAACAGAGATATTAACTCAAAAGAAACATTACTAATTATTTTACTTTCATTAGTCGCCTCTGGTTTATATTGACGATTTTATTTCATAGTGATATTTATTAGATTTTATAATTTGTTTTTAGAATTTTATTAATTTTTAAATTAAATATCAAATTTAATTAAAACTAGCAATTCTAATACTTCATTTTTTTAATGTACAAATGAATAATGATGTATTGTTACACACAAAATATTTTTACACGCTGGGAATGACACAAACGTAAAAATATGAACTATGATTCATATGGTATAAAGCATGATGAGTCATGGAAAAAAAAAAGTTTATAAACTTCCTAAATAATTAATTGTGAGTCACAATTTGTATTTATGGATACAGTATTGACTAAAGTTTGTGAGTACACCGAGTACATTAATTATTGCATATGGCTCATATGTCTCATATGTCTCATATGATATGATATGATAATATACAATAATTAGGTAGATGTCATGTAATGATTATGCAACAATTACATCATAATTTTTTGCATGAATAATCACATATCATATAAATATACCTCCTCTTGTAATCCCATAACAAAGCTGGTATAAGTATGCGGTCAAAGTAAGTTGTATTTCTCTAATTACGTATAGATTAAGAATTTATATTTCAATCAATTTTCTTTATCAAATAATGTAAATGTACTTTAGATTTGATTGCAATTAATGGAGTTTCTGCTGCAATTGCATTAAAGGCCGTATTTGAAAAACATGAAATTCCTGGTAAAGTTGTACTATTTGGTACCCCTGCTGAAGGTTAATGTCTCAGATTAGAAAATATTTATTTTTTTTATATTCATTATTTTTAAAATTTTGTTTTTTTTTTCATTTAGAAATGATAGATAGCAAAATTGCTTTGCTCAAAGCGGGTGCTTATGATAATGTAAATGTTTCTTTAATGGTTCATCCCAGGTAATTTAATTGATAAAGCGCCCAATGGTACTGTACATGATTTTATTTTTTATGATGTTTAAAATTGGATATTCTTTTGTGTTCAAGTTATTGATTATTTACTTGCATTTTAATCAGTTATTCCTGATTATACATCNGGGAAATTTTGTATTCGTGGAAAAACAATTAAAGATCTACATGCTCTAAAACCACGTATTTATAAATGTGTCGAAGCAGCTGCTGAAGCAACTGGATGTACAAAGGCAAATGGAGCTAAAGACCCTAAAATCACCCATAACAATGAAGTTTTTGGTTAGTTTATTTGAATTAATTATTTAGAAGAAGAAAAAATAAATTATTTTTATATTTCATTTTAAAGATGTGAACACAAATATTCCCTTGGGCGAAAGATATGAGGAACATCTTAGGAGATTTGGTATAGAATTTATGTCAAAAAGTGAACAAGGTAAAGTATCCATAGGTTCAACTGATCAGNGAAACGTGACATATGTAGTTCCTGGTATCCATGCATTATATGATTAAAACCTCCTGAAGGATGTGGAAATCATACGCCTGGTTTTACAGATGCTGCTAAAACTGAAGTTGCACACAAANNTACATTAATTGCTTCAAAAGGAATTGCATTAACAGGATTAGATTTTTTAATTGATGATGAATTTGCTAAACAAGTTAAAGATTCTTTTAATGGTGGACTTCATTGGAAAATTTACTTTAAATTCTTATTGAATTATTCGTGTATTTTATTTATATGATAAGTAAATTATTAAATTTTTAAGAAATATTTAATTACTTATAAATTGTGATGATACTTAGTACGATGAAATGATAAAATTGTTGCACTATAAATCAATTAGTTAAAAAGAAAGGTTAAAAAGAAAGGTCAAAAGCTATAGTATAATCTCTTTGTCTCTAAAATTAGTTTCACTAAAGTACTATGAAAAGAATTGTTTTAGTTTATAGGATCACCTGTTATCACTTGTTAATGATAAGAATTTTAATAAATACCTTTATAAAGAATTCTGCACGAATTTATTTTTACAAAAATATTGAAAATTCATAAAGATCTTTATATACAGAAAAGTTCTTATATTTGTTTTATTTAAAATATTTTTTTTTTGACGAATAAGATTTGAAATACTACTTCTATTGAAAAATTTTCTATTATATTTCTCACTAGCGTTATATTCTCTTGAATCATCAGCTTAATTCACATATAATAAAATGTTACAACTAAATATGGCATCCATCTATAAAATACAGCATTATATTTATTTTTTTTCCATGACTTAAGATTGAAACTTTGAAGTTATCCTTATTCTCAAAAGAAAATATGAAACTAATTTTTGGTTTGCCCCATTCTTGATTACATTGACCTTTACATATCAATGGATTATAACCTCATGAATGTAATAGTATGAGATATATTATAGAGTTGGATTTTGTGCAAGACCCATTTTAATACATCATATTCTCAAATTTCAGTTTCTTTCACTTATATATGTATATATATTTATCTTTTTTAATAAGTGAAACTAAATATTTATAAATATTTTTAAAAATCAAAGTGAAATCGAAAGATTTAAATTTTTTTTTTTTTACGAATTAGCCATGAAACCTAAATTCTTGAAGTTCTAATAAAGAATTAGATTAAAACTTATCTGATAAGTACAGTATATTGTTTATTAAATATTTATGTAAATAATGTCAAACTTTTAAAATTTCGATATCATTTAACGAAATGATGTAAACATATTATAATAATTTAAGTATGAATATAAATGTTTAAGATAAAAAATTATAGATAAAACTTTAAAATGTTCTGATGAAATATTTGGAAACTTAATACGTATGAGTTAAGATGTCAACACAATTCTTTTATTGGAAACCAAAGTTTATCGTAAAAATGGAGAACTATAACAGGATAATCATATGTGCACGAATATTTTTACGTTCAGATCTTTACCAATTTCAATAATAATGTTGTAGCCCAAACGTTAACCATATCCCAAATCAAACTTGGAACAATCCTATGACCGAAATCCCAAATCTAGCTGGTAAATTTTAAATGTTTAACATCTCAAACTACCATCTAAGACTAGGTTAGTTTGGGACATGGTCAAGTTTCGGATATAAGGTTTTTCCAAGTTTGATTTGAGACATGGTAGAGTTTGGGCTATAACAGTAACATCATAATATTCGCCATCTCCAAAAATATTGATATAATTTTCACTTAATCTTGAAAAAATTGTGTTGGACATTGTAANGGTAAAGTGAAATAATATATATTTATATTTTAAAATAATTATTTGCAATTCATGCGTTCATGTATTTTACAGCCAAATAGATAATGATAACTAGTCAATTCAAAAGTGTATAGTAAATATTAAAAAGTGGCATTGAATTTAAACATATTTATTAATCTATACTTTTTTCTTTATTTTTTTATTATTTAAATTCAAATACTTAGATGAAATATTTTATTTCAATAAAATTGTACCTTTTTAAATATTAATTTTTATTTTCATTCTTATTATGTACTGTACAAAAAAAATTTATATACAGTAATTTTAACGTTTGATTTTAAAAACAAACAAATAACTCAAGTCAAACTTGTTCTGGTCACAAGACCACAATATTATACCCCAAAAAAATATTGATAGTGTATCGTACCAAAATAATGAGGAAAATAATTTTATGAAAATGAGAACATCAGTCATCAGTCGAATACAAAGAATTTTAGTTTGTTTTAAGTAATTACATTCGTGAATGTAATGAGTTTCTGTATTTGTAATAATAAATTTGCTATTTTTAAGGATTTGACATTTTTGTAATGTAATAAAGATCTGGTGTGGTGCTTTTCGTTTGCATGTCATGTTGTTTATTTAATTATTATTGTACAGCAATTGGTGTTTTGAGACAAAGTCTCGTATAGTTTATTTTTATAAAAGGTAATTATTGTGTTCAAATTTTGCATGTCGCTAATGCCGACCAAACTCCAAGAGCATGGAATTCGAAATATTATTTTATTAAAGTAATATTGCATCAATAAGTTTTTTTTGCAAGAGAGGCTTGGAAGATATCTTGAAATGTGGAATATGTCTATAGACAGTTTAAATATATAGTTCTCTCTCTTCTTTATTACATATCCAATCAAAGGTCTAAAAACATTCCACCTGTTGTTCGTTATGTCTCTAACATTTTTCAGTAGAGTTTTCAGTCACAAATTTTATAATTTATTAATTGATTTATATAATTAACCTTCTAATAAAATTTACACATCACTTGATNATTAACACTTTACCTGGTCTATCATGTTTCAATTATTCTGGGTACAGAAAATTTTCATCTATTACATATAATGCCATATCAATTTGTTATATGATGCATTAATTTTTATTAATGAAGCTAGAATATTTTTAATAAAATAAAATGTATAAAAAATTGGCTTTGTTTTAATAAATTATAAAAACCTGAACTTTGAAAAAATTTGCTATGCAAAAATGCAAGTTCCTGCCTCAATATTTTTTCACTTTTGAAAAATTTTCTATAACATTATATTTTTTAATAACACATCTGAAATAAATTACCTCAATTTCATTTAAGACCGGCCATATAACAGGATCATTTTGGTTCTGCATTCGAGCATCAATGGCACAGTTGCGTAGGAAAAGGAACTGGAACAAAGTTACAAACAATTGTATCCACTATATCACCACTTAAGTGATCATTACCTACATCTAGAAGTTCATTGAAGCCTATTCTCTATATCCCAAAGTTGTGGAAGATGAGGACTATTATCAGGCAAGGATCCTAGTACATTATCATCTATAATAATATTGGAATAATAACGATTGTGTTCTTTTAGCTAACAAAGTGCTCATCTAACTTTAGAACAGCGAATGTTAAAGTCTCTGAATGAAGTTGATCCTTCAGCAGACTGATGACGTAGAACAAGCATATCTAATGAAGAGAGATGATGGGAAAGTCATATTATAAACTCCTCTACATCTTGAGGAAAGTTTATAACATTTTCACGGTATGTGTATTGGCCTTCATGAAGGTAATTTACTGAGACAATAGGAAAAATCTGCATGATTAACATTTCTCTATTTCAGTAAGTCCTTCAGCTCATTAAGAACCTCGCCCGGATTTATATTGTTTTCTAGTAAAAATTTCCTTAACTGATTTTTATCACTATAACAATNATGATATATTTCCATGACAAGATTAACTGAAGGGAATTATTCATTGCACACAGAACATAAAGTATGTTGAGTTTGCTCATCTCTGTGCGAAATTTATGTAAGAACTATCACTAAATTTTCAAGAGGTTCGATGAACATTGCAGATCAAAATGTAAAATTTACGTTAAGAATTTAATGTAAATTTGACACTCAAAGTGTTTAATTACCGTCAGATGACAAGCATATCATTGGACACAGTAATTAGATGATATCATTTTATAATAGGTATTTTATTAATTAGTAAATAATTTAAAAAAAAACAAATAATCTAGTTGTTAGAATGTGAGTGTAGATATCTATTACTAACGTCCAACCTGTGGAGGATCTGACAATGGATGTTCAGTGGAAATTCTATCCATTAATAGTTTTCGAACCTCTTGAAAACTTAGTGATGACTTACAATCAGATTCAGAAAGCTGTTGAAAATTATCAGGAAGCAGTTCTTTCTGATGATTTATACATTCATCAACATTCTCTAAGATAAAGCAGCGTCTTTTTTAATTCTTATTAATTAATATAATTTATTAAATAATTTATTTTCTAGGTTCAGTTCCTCACTTCGGGATGCAGATACACGAGCAAATTGTTATTAAAGATGAATGCGCGAGTGTATTAGTAGATTGTGAATGATTAAGATTTTAGGTGGGATTATTTATTCATTTAATTAATATTGTTTTTTAATTATTAAATCAAAATCGATGATAAGTTGAGGGTAATGATTATTATATCATTCCTTATACTTTCAATGAGAAAGACAATTATTAAAAATGGATAAATAATAAAATATTTGTATTTAATACAGTTATATGTATACATTTAGTAAAATAATAAAATAAAGAATTTTTAAACAATATGAAATTATTTAAGGGTTAGGGTATATAGCAACCTATTTTTGTTATATTAAAAATAAGTGGTTATTATTTAGTAATTTCTTTAGGTAATAGAAAAAAAAACAAAAATTTAAAATAGTATAACTATAATTTCAACTGTTGTTGTTGATTTAGTAAGAATTTAAAATTGTTATAATTTAGTTTTCTAATAAATATTACCTTAAGTATTAATATTTAGTTTAGTAAAATCAATTATTGTAGAATCTATAAAATAAAAAATTACCAAAATTAATATTACATTATTTTGAAACAAAGTCAAATTATAAATAGTATTAATTACTTGAATATTCTTCCTCTGATTCTGCATTTTTTGGTTCGGGTAAATTATTGAAATTCAATAATCTACTTGTATAAATAGCTTGATGATGTGTAGTATATGTAAGTTTACTATTATCTAATTTTGTAATTGATGCTTGTTTTTTATTAATTTCGTCTGCTTCAACACTTTGTTTATAAATTTCACTATCCTCATCATCTATTTCATTCCACCATTGATTAAATATTTCTAGTAAATATTTTGCAGTCGGTCTTTTTGATAGATCAGCATCTACACATTGTTTAAATATATCAACTACTAATTGAGGGACTTTGATATTAAAACTTGGTCTAAGCCCATTGCAGATTTTTATTGCTAAAAACTCTTCATGAGCCATATCATGATAAGGAGGTAATCCATTAATTACTTCATATATAATAATTCCAAAGCTATAAANATCACTNTCTTGTGTATATTGNTTTCCTCTTAAAACTTCTGGTGCTACATATGGCAATACTCCATAAACATTTTTCTTATACTTTTCTGATTTTTCATTTGCTGGTTTACTTAATCCTAAATCTGTAATCAAATAATATATTCTAAACACAAAGTCTTTACTTAATAATATATTGCCACTATGAAAATCCCGATGAGTTAATCCCTTTTTGTGAATATCATCAAGACCCTTTGCAATATTCTGTAAAATATCAAGTTTATCATTCCAGTTCAATGAATTGAAATCACTATTTAATCTTTGTCTTAAATTACCATTTTCTGCATATTCCATTATCATCATAAAATTACTGGTTTTAGGATCTTTAGTGATGCCATAAATATATATCGTATATCGTGAATTATTCATTTTCAAGTGTAAATTTATCTAACAATAATATAAAGTAAAAATTAGTTTCCATTTGAAGTATTGATTAGAACTACGAAAATATTACCTTACCTCATTTAAAAAATCCAATGTTATATTTTTTGAATTATTTAAACTTTTTAATGCAACAATTCTATGACGCCATTTTGCTTTATATATTGATCCAAAACCTCCCTTTGTAATATATTCAATATGTTCAAAATTATCATATTCAATCCATTCTAATTTTTCCCAATAATCTTTTGCATTAAGTTGAGATTCTTGGATGATTTTATCAACTTCAGAATTTCCACTGCTCCAATTTTGGAATTTTTGTTGAAAATGTTTAGCGCTTGATTGACACCACCTATAATGAATATTAGGTTGTTTGCATTCTTTACATAAACCATATTTTTTATAACGTTCTTTTAATTCTTCATTTATTATTAGTTTATCAATTAACAATTTCTGTTCTTCAGTTAAACCATAATCTGCATCAATAGAATGGTAAAAATCTTTTATTTGTTCAATTACATCGTCACTGAGATATTCTTGCTCCATAACGTTACAAAATTAGGTTATTTGTCAGGGATGTTAGGTAATACAAATGATTCCAAGATTTTTTAATGTTATTAGAATTTTCAAGGTATCAAATTATTCAAATATTTAAAAATTGAAAATGTGAACCGAAATAAATAAATATTTTATTTATACCGACGGAGAATTTTTTTTTTCCTTTGTTAAATTTATGTACAACATTCAGTGTAACTTTCAAAATCAGAAGGATTTACATGTGGGCGTATGCATATGCATAATTATAATTAATCGATTTTGGCATTTAGACATGCAGATCAAAATGTTATTTTTAAACACACGCATATTTTTTATTTTTAGCTATTAAATATATTAAATAGATATGGATATTTTGCAGACGTGAAATGTAAGAATAAGGAATATAATAGTAACGCGTATTTACGTGACAACGCGATGTTTACAATTTATTTCTCGCGTATTTGTGTAATGGAAGAAGATATAAATTGAGGTTGTCGTCGCTGGGTGGGGGGTGGGGGGATTGGAAGGAGGGTATAGTTAAAGTCCAAGAAAAAATTTTTTTTTTTGTAAATTTTGGTTGTTACCATTGTTAATATTACTAATTTTTTACTTGATTTTTATTAGAGTTTTTTTAAAAAAAAAATTTTTTTTTTTTACAGTTGGTACCGATGAAGTCTGGTCTGGAAGAAAATTTAGTTAATATTTTTGATCCACCTGTGAACCGTAAATTTTGATCAATCAGTTTACTAATGATTCAGCGGTGATTTTACTTCGGAATTACTATCCAAAAAACCTAGAAAAACCAGATGGAAGAATTACATTTTGGAACATTTGGACATTTCTTGGTAGTTACGTGATAAACATATTTTATCCTATACGCTCATACATGGGGTCAAGCAAGGAGGTTTAAAGTAATTTGACATTTCGAATATATCCAAAAAAATTCAATTGTATTTTGTAGTGCTAAAGGAAAGTTACAAAAAAATTATGAAAAACAGAATTAACTAGACGGAATTAAGAAAGTTGTTTAGTATAGAACAGTATAGGTAGATAATTTAAATTTTTAAAATTAGTTTATTAGTTGATTGCTACAGTACATTTAAAATTGCTCAAATCCTCAAACTATTATAACATTAATTAAAATCTTTATTCTTTCTCATGATTATGATAAATTTACTTTGGTAAAATTTACATAATCTCCAATTTTATAAATGAAAATATCATTACTAAGAACATCCGATTCACCTAAAGAAAAAAAAGCCTTATTAATGTTTGAAGTTTAAAATTGATTTAATAAAATAAAAATAATTAATGTATGGTACGTGCAATGAATTTTCACATGATTTTTGTGGCTTACCTAACTTTCCAGCGCCATCAAAAAATCACGAAAATTGTCAGATAGAAACCCTATGTTATTATAATTTAATAAAATTTAAAATAAATTAGGTTATATTGATTTATTAGAAAATTAAAAGGAATAATTAAAAAATATGATAAGATTTTGATTGCAATGATTTTGAATGGATTCGAAAAAAGTTTTAATTAATATTATTTTTGTTTTTACTTTTATCCATAATAAAGATATTTATTTATTACTGTAAATATTTAATTTATCGTTTTAAAATATTCAGATTAACGGACGATCGATTATTATTGGGATAAAAATTGATAATCGTAAATATGATCAATACTAGCCCATATTATTTTGAACATGTATTTGTCTTAGGTGAATATTTTATTTAATTCTTGTTTATTTTTCAATACATAGTAATAAAAAATAGATTTCTTCAAGTTGTATTCCATATTTTATCTTTATGCAATCTTCAACAATTTTTATATTTAGAACTACATCTTTCATTTAAATTTAAGATCATCATTAGTCAGTCTTTGTTGAAAAATAAATAGGTGGTTTGATAATAATATCTTTATAGATAAAAAATATTTTCCAATAATAACATTTTTTTTTAGTTGAAACAAATAATTTTCGTAATTATTATTTATATCATCTTTCATCTCACGTAATTTATATTCATTTTTATGATCATCAGATATGAATTGAATGCTTCATTAATATCAATATTGGATCCTATTCCGTGATGATAAAAAAAAATCCAATTATACTTGAAAAATATAATTCACTTTTTTGATGATTTTTCATCATTGTAAGAATTATTTTTGAATTTTGATTATTTTTTTTTTTCATAAATTCAATTAAATTTTTTCAAATTTATCATCAAAATTCATTATATCAATAAATCTAATGTAAAAATTTCCTTAAAGAAATCTTCAAGTTCATTATTTTTGGAAAGATTCATAATTTCCTTTTTTTTATTCAAAATGATTAACGCGATAACATGAATAATTTACTTATTGACCAAATATTTTTAATTGTGATTTTTTTTTAATTGTGATTAAACCAAATTAATCCTAACAATAAATGGTAAATAAAAATTTTTGGACGAATAGGTTATAAAGAATTAAAGTTTTTGTGCTCAGGTCTTATCTGTCTGACGTCACGTATTATAATAAATTTACATTCAAGTTGATTATAAAATTACCAAACTAAGATATCCAATAAAGGTAGCAATTTATAATCTCAAATCATGGAAATAGGTTTTGCCGATTATGATTCACGGAGTTTTTTAAATTAAAATGCACCGAAGGCTGAAGCAATGATAAAATCACTGTTTAACAAGAAAAATGAATACTGATTAATATAATTTACTTTCACTACATCAGAAATTCTATAAACAAATGTTCTAAATAAAGATCATGAACTATTTATAGAAAATGTTGTCGTTTTTTGCTAAAAAAGATTTTGAAGTTTGAAATTTTTTTTTTAATAATGAAGATATTTTTCAATTCCAAAAAAAGTTATGAAATGAAAAATTAATGTTTATTATTTCAAAAGAAATTGGGACCTTTTCTTTAAAAAAATCATTTATTTTTTATAATTAAGAAATCCACTATAATTAAAAATTTTGTTAATAAAATGATTATTAGATGAATAAAGACGACGATATTAGAGCTATATATACTACATATACTAAATATATATATCTGGAACCGGTCCAAAAAATCTTAACCGGTTAAAAACTTTATTCTGGTCGGCATTAAAAAAATTGCGTTTTTATTAAAAAAAATAAAATTCGATAAACTTTGCTCAGCATTAAATTTGACTGGAAAAGTTTCAATAGTTGTTTGTATTCATGTTAGTAATAATATAGCCACAAACAATATTGAGTCATATTTTTATGTGTGCTAATTATTATAGCTCTTATTTGAGTCATAATCATATTTTTATGAATATTTCAAAAAAATATCATGCAGAATATAATAATTGCATCCCTCGATTTTTACATAATCACATACAAAAGAATTCAATAAATTTATTCAGTTAATGAATTAATTTTAATGACCTTCATTATACGAAATATCAATTTGATTAACTATTTAATAATTTTTCGTGTCAAATGATTTGTTAATTATATACATAATCAAAGAGGTTTTATTACAAAAAGTAAAAAATGTAACTAATAGTGTTTCATGATAAAAACAATTTTATTAAACCCACTTTAAGTTTGTGAATTTATGCACCAAATTTGGGTATTCAATCATATGGCTGATAGTAATATCGATAATATTTTATCCTTTGTGACAATAAGAGATTACACTTTTGTGAATAATCCATAAATGGAAAGAAATGTTTTATTTGCATATAAAAAAGCTTAAGCAATATCATATGCCCTATATATACATTAGGTAAATTGTGCTTTTTTATACATAAATCCGTAAAATCATTGATCATGTAATTCTAATCGAAGTAAAACAACCATAATGCAGGCCAGGATTATAGTACTGGCCAATATTACATTCAAATGATTCAGATCATTTCATTTATTCGTCAATTGTCATTTTGAGTCACTTGCCAAACACTGATATTTGTTGTTAATCACATAAATATCTAAATATCTGTCATTAATCAGATAATCAGATAAATATCTGTTGTTGCGCGGAACGCTGATCATTTTGCCAAGAAAACTTACAAAATCTAGGGCCATTTTTAAAATTTGATTTTGAAAAATTAACGCCCTAGACCTATTTGGATATACCTAAACTGAAACGAAACAATGAGCCTATTATATTAGTATCGATTGTCATTTGATTATCATGAGTCCCATTATAATAATACAAATGAGATCCCTTATTAGTTAAGTACGGCAAAAGAAATGTAACTAATGCAACCGCAACTACAATGATTATCAAATTTATTTATGTTACACGGAATTCTAGTAACTCCATATTACTGGTATACAAGGTATGTTTAACTTTCAAAAAAAGTGTGAGTTTAAAACATCTTAACATTTTCTCTTAAAACCTTTATAAGAACTCAAAGTACCTAACAAACCTAAATAAAGAACTTCAACAGTCTAACAACCCAAATAACGAACCTAACAAACTCAAATAATGGACAATGGATTTAACAATTTAGACGAGCCAACACTAGCAGAACAAGCATCTTGTTATGGATTGCCATATGGAATTTTCGGGATAGTCTGCTGGACTTTTTCATTTTCCAGTATATTTTTAACGTATATAAATTGTCCCATGTTCTCACCACACCGATGGGGTAATCGTTATGAAGCACAAGGTCCGTGGATGACGTTCATTACAGCTTGTTTTATACTAGGGCCAGCTATATTTACATGTATCAATTGTAAGGCAGAATGGATGATGACACTTGTAGCGATTGGACAACTCACTCCTTGGAGTTTTAAGATAATGAATGATGGAGATAGAAGCTATATGGCTGCAGACGAGGAAAAACAAATAAATTATATTAAAGATGAGGTACTTAATAGATGGAATGCTTATAGTAAAGTTGGTAAATTTATGACAATTCCACTATCTCTGGCTGGTTGGATAGGTATGACAGCATTGAGTATTTCGCTAATGAGAACAGAAGAGGCAGTTAGTAGCTGGATATGGTCATTGTATTTAGTAGCGGCAATACTTATAATATTGTTTATATATTTGAATTCGCGTAAAATTGGCAAGCGGAGTTTTTACTACGCAATAATGTTTATTTTGACAACACTTCATGTTATAGGATCACATATAATCCTTGCTCGCATTTCCAATAATTTAAGCGGAGTTGCTCCAAATGCTGGGTTGGCATCATCAATTATTTTTTTTATCGGAAAACGTCTTTTATTTTTAAATTTCCACTAAACTACTCCAAGTATATGATTTTTAAATGATGTATTTTTAGTTATATATATCTGTATATGAATTTATTGACTAAATAAAAATTCCTGGGCAAGAACGTCATAAATATTAAATATTTTATTGCTTATTTACACTATCTGCCACTCATGCATATACAAATTAAAAGATAAAATCTGATGTGGGCAAATCAAATTAATTCTTTAGAGTCCATAGATACTAGTTATAATATCGCTCAATCGCTGTTACTGCTGGCAGTTGGCATTGGAGAAAAAAGTTACACAATGAAATATAAAAATTATAGTGAAATTTCACTTTAAAAATTGAAATGCTTCGCATATCGATTTTTTTTAAAAAAAAATTAAAAATGCACATCTTGAACATTTCTTCCACGTAAAAAAAGGGCAAAATCAGTCACAATTCGTCCTGTTCTCGAAGTCGAGCAAACTGAGGTAGATTCCCTAATCGAATATGACACAGATGTTAGAAGATCTATTAACATATTGATTATCAATTTATACGGATTGTAATTTTATTGATGTGCGTGCAACGCAATAAAAGTAAACATGATTATATATGCGGAACCAGTACATAAACATTTTATTATTATTCCGATGCACATCACACAGAATTCAACATGATACATATGTTAAAAAATCAAGTCTGGAATGTAGGCAAACGAATAAATGCTTTATTAATATACTTAAAAAATTTAAGTTTCGAATATCACGTGACTGTTGCGCAATAGAGTAGTAAATGATTTTTTGTATTCTTAGGTGCCAGTTGTTCGCTGCAGCTTAAAGGACGAGAATCCTATTATCTATTTATTTGGGTTCTAATCAAGATTTATTGTCAGGTGCAAAACGAAAGACCCATTATACCTCAGAATTATTCAAGGTGTTTTTTGAAAAAACAGTCACGTAAATGACAGAGTTTGTGTCCAAGCAATCATTCCATATTCCTGTATATTTGTGTAATCAAGTACATCATTGCTCCCAAAATATGTGCATGTAAAATCATTCGTATATCAAAAACAGATGATAAATATAGTAAATATTTCAAAGAATCTACATTACTTAAAAGTTTAGATCACGATAAATATAGTAAAAGTTCTTGAAAATCATATAGATATTAATCTGGACCGAATTTTTATTTGGCAAGAGATGTTGTAGGAGAATACTTAAATATAGTAAGAAAGAGAATGGTTTAACATATCATGTCAAGTAATAGAAGCGTTAAAGTATCTACATAAAAAAGATATATGCATCGAGATTTAAAACCAAAAAATATAATGTGGGTAGATGGACAACTTAATCAAATAAAATTAATAGATTTTGGAGAGGCAATAATAAGCTTGAAACATCTAATTCTATTTATGGGACGCTCCTTTTTTTGCCACCAGAAATTCATAAAGCATCATATTTTAATAGAAATAATCTTTATAAGCCATCAGTTGATATATGGACTTTTGGAATTATATCATACAAAATGTTAACTGGCAAACACCCTATTTGACAGATTACGCGGGCGAAATTGAAGAATTGACGACTACATTGAAAAAACTTTAAAAATGAATAAAGTTATTCCAAAAGAGCCACTAAGAAATATTGACGTAGATGAACCTACAGTTGAGTTGATCACTGAACATTTATTAAATCATAATCATATACAGAGGAGTATTTCATGACAAATTTGATGACTTTTTACAAGATATATTAGATGAAGCTTATGAAATGAAAGAAATGGAATTTAAATTCGTTAATGGTCTTTTAAATTTAAATACTTTAATTTTTTTATTAATTGGTATAATCAATTTTTTTTAGAATCTCGTGGCAAAGTCATATGTTTTTTTTTTATTTTTATATATATATTTTGTTAAATTTTTTTTTCATATACAATATAAGTAAAAACAATTTATTAACTATTATCCTAACACATCATTTCTATTATTAAATTAAATATTTGCTTTTGGTTTTTTGACAAAATGACCAAACTGTTTCTCCAATAAGTTCTTTAATCTATTTGGAGGATGACTACTTTTTTTTTAAAACTATTGGATTTGGAATAAACAACATCTAAGGATAATCAATATTAAAAATTCAAAATTCATAATCATAAAATCCATCATCTGTTTCGTTGTTTATAATGAGAGAGATGAATTTTCTGTTTAATGATCACGTGATTTACGTCAGAAAAATTTGGTTTATAGACTATATCCATTACAAGTACCTATAAATTAGTGTCTTATTTATAAATATTTAGTGTGAAATTATATTTATGGGTTTCATTTGTATTAATAAACTATGGGAAATTAAAATAACAACGCGATATAAAATGGTTTAAACTTTATAAATTCAAATAAACAAATAATGTAATGTTTACAAGAAAGAATATTAGAAAATATGATTATAAATAGTTAAATACAGATAAAAACAACATCAAGGGTTAAAGTTACCAAAAAAATAACCATTGAATTGGATGGAAATATCTTTTAAGTCCTTTGCCCAAGCATACGTATATCGATGTTATTCCAAGTGGAACATCTGCTGTATCTCATAAAGATTACGCTATCTCTACCATAAATCCTCATATATTTTCGTAAACTCTTTTCATGCATCAAATAAAAAAAATAATAATAATATATAATTTTTTTTTATTTCAGTAAATCACCACAATTGCGTTGTCATTTATCACCATCAAATTACCACGTTATTAACTTTTTGTATTACGAAATTAAATTAAATTTTGAATTACTAGAGGTTACGATCACCTCATTATAAATTTTATAATTTCAATTCCATTTTTTTTTAATAAAAAAATATCTGTTACAGTTTCACGAAATGTATTCCAGCTATTAGGCCTTTCAGGTAATAGTACGTCGAGAATGTAACCATTGTTTGTAAAGAAGGCTTGCACTTATAAAAAAAAATTGTATAGTATAAACTTAATTTTAAAAGAAAACGAAATAGATAATTATTTTGAATTAGAAATTTTCTAAAATATGAATTTACAAAAAAGCATCAATGATATAACCATTTATTACTGTATTAGTATTGTTTAAAGGTTTCTATATTTGTCACATTAAAAATGGATTGTTTTATTTTTAGAATTCCTTATATTTAGTTAATCATAAAATTGTATAAAACACATAAATTTATAAATTTTATTCAAATTTTAAATTTTAAATAAATCATAACAAATAAATCAAAAGAAAATGAAAATTAACTATATTCTGTTTATATTGGATCTATTATTACTTTATTAAATCAAATAGTTTTACCGCTGATATATAATGAAATCAGCTTTGTTATCAATTGCATGAATTAATTTAGAGTTTTAGATTACCCCGTATAAATAATTTTGAATTGTGCAACGTGTGATTCATCTGCGCCTGATCTATCTGCTATTTCATATTTTTTTAGATTTCAGGCGAAATGAAATGGTGTACTGCGGCAAACTGGTAGGTGGCATGATTATTAATTAACCCATTTATTTTTTTTTTAATTATATTTTTTTTTTTTGTAATTAGCTACTATAAATTTCCAATTATAAAACTTTAACTGAATATAAATTGGAATGTTTTTGTGTTTATGTCACACTTATTTCTGGAATATTTTTTATGTACACGATTTACTTATTATATCAACGGGTCGGGTTACGTTGGTAATAACTAAAATAAATAAATAATATAATTAGAAAAATATTTTTCAAATTAATTCGACAAATTTTATACTTTACACCCAATCTGGATGCAATATTCTTTTTTCTCTTCGACGAGTTGTCATATAAAATAATTTAATTTCCCTAATAATCTTTTAAACCAATTATAAATGTACCTGTCGATGAAACGTCTGTCAGTGAGATGAAATGAACCAGACACTTTTTTAATTGTCAAAATAATAAATACAATATACAGTACATGATATTAAATTTTTAAACGTTTTATATTTATATTAATCAAATAAATTGTTAAAATGATACTTTTTTTTTCCTTAAAAAACTTCCTAAATTAGAAAATTTTCACATTAAAAAAAAAAAAAAGAAATATTATATTTCTCCTTAATATAACATTAATTCACACGCCCTTTTACCATTTTTAAAAAACATCATATAACAAATTTCCTTTTTTATATAATATACATATTTTATACATCGTTAAACAGGAATGAATAATATAATTGACGAACAATAAAATATATTTAACCAATATTATTTTACAGTTTAAAGTTTAAATATCTTTTTTTTCTGTTTTGTTATTATTACACTATTTTTTTTCATAAAAATATCAGTAAATAATCAGAATTTCAAGCAATAAAACAAATAAAAATAAAATTTACCTATATTAAGTTTAGTAAAATCAATAGGTTCTATGGATTCTATAAAATAAAAGATTAAAAAATCAATATTATATTATTTTGAAACAAAGTCAAATAATAAATAGTATTAATTACCTGAATATCCTTCTTCATCACCTACATTTTTTGGTTCGGGTAAATTATTAAAATTCAATAGTCTACTTGTATAAATAGCTTGAGAATGTGTCGTATATATAAGTTCAGTATTAACTGATTTTGTAAAAGATGGTCGTTTTTCATTAAATTCGTCTGTTTCTTTAATTTGTTTATAAATTTCACTATCCTCTTTATAAATATCATCCCGCCATTGAAAAAACGTATTATGTAAATAATTTGCAGTTGGTCTTTTTGATGGATCTGCATCTACACATTGTTTAAATATATCAACTATTAATTGAGGAACTTTAATATTAAAACTTGNTCTAAGTCCCTGGCAGATTTTTATTGCTAAAAACTCTTCATGTGCCATATCATGATAAGGAGGTAATCCATTAATTACTTCATATATAATAATTCCAAAGCTATAAATATCACTTTCTTGTGTATATTGGTTTCCTCTTAAAACTTCAGGTGCTACATATGGCAATACTCCATATACTTTTTTATTGTCTGATTTTTCATTTGCTGGTTTACATAATCCTAAATCTGTAATTTTGGTAGGTGTACTTATATAATTTGTACTTAATATATTACCACTATGAAAATCCCGATGAGTTAATCCATTTATATGAATATTTTCAAGTCCCCGTACAATATCAAATAAAATTCTAAGTTTATCTGACCATTTCAATGAATTGAAATCTCTATTTAATATTTGTCTTAAGTTACCATTTGTTGCATATTGCATTACCATCATAAAATTACTGGTTTTNGGATCTTTAGTAATGCCATAAAGTTTAATAAACCGAAGTGATGTATTCATTTTCAAGTGTAAATTTATCTAAAAATAATATAAAGTAAAAAATTAGTTTCCATTTGGAGTATTGATTAAAATTATGCATTAAAAAATATCACCTCATTTAAAAATTCCAATGTTATATTTTTTGAATTATTTAAACTTTTTAATGCAACAGTTAGAATAACACCCCATCGATCAGTTTTATCCTTCCAATTTGCTTTATATATTGTTCCAAAACCCCCCTTTGTAATATATTCAATATTTTCAAATTTATCATATTCAATCCATTCTAATTTTTCCCATCTATTTTTTGCATTAAGTTGAGATTCTTGTATTAATTTATCAATATCAGAATTTCCACTGGTCCAATTTTTGAAATTTTGTTGAAAATGTTTAACACTTGATTGACACCAATCAAATCCAATATTAGGTTGTTTGCATCCTTCACATAAACCATATGCTTTATAACNTTCTTTTAATTCTTTATTTAATATTAGTTTATCAATTAACAATATTTGTTCTCTAGTTAACCTCGAACGTTTAAAATTTTTTATTTGTTCCAATACATCGTCACTAAGATATTCTTGCTCCATAACGTTACAAATTAAATTTTAAGGTGTCAAATATTTAAAAATGTGAACCGAAAAAAAAAAAATTTTTCATTATATAGCGGAGAATAATCTGAAAATTCTGTATACCTCAGTGTGACAAAAAAAGAGATATGGGCGTTTATAACACTTAACAGTATTTAGCTTATCTAAAAAAGGAATGAACTTGATAAATTTTAAACCAATTACATCATTTACCTTTTTAACAGGACTCCTGAATACACTATGATAGAACCCTGTCGTACATTTTTGGAATTTTTAAAAAGTTTTGTCGTACTGTGATACAAATTTCCTTTTTAAATGATCACATATTTCGTACACTTAATGATTAACAAAAAAAAGTACACTTAACTAATAGCAGAAAAGATTTGTCGTACACCTGATTTATAATAAAGAAAAAGATTCGTTGTACACTTTTAACCAAATTGAGAATTAATAATTTAGATATGTCATATATTTGCTATGTTTTATGGACCATGCAAATAATGTAATTTTCCTTTGTAACGCATGTCAAATTTTCCTTTTGAAATATGATTTTTTTTTGATTGGTGCAGCATTTGATTATCGAAAAAAATAAATGAAAAGTTATAAAAAGACAGTTGAATTTTATTCAACCCCTTTTAAATTTCACTTAATTAATCAAATTTATCTGTTATAAAAATTTTTTAAAAAAAATACATTTTAGTTTTATTTTTTTTTTTTGTCATCGAATGCTTGAAAATCTAGAATATGATGAAATTTTTTATAATGGTTAATTCATTTTGTTCATCCGACTGCAAAAAAAAGTTTTACAAGAATTCATGTTCTTTTTACCTTTATAGATAATAGTAATTAGGACAATTACATAATATCCATTTACAAGATTGTAATTTGGGAAATCATNTTTTGTAGATAAAAACTAATTTTAGTAATATGAAGTAATTTAATCAGTAACCAATGGGAAAAATTAATAACAATTAAATTTTTAAATTTATAAAAAATTTTGTTGCAATTTGAAACTGCTTCAACGAACCTTTTTTATCATATCAAACATGGATGATGGATCTTCTTCAAAAGAAAGATCAAACAAAAAAAACATTTGTTCAGTCAAAACTCTATTTTCCCGAGTCAACACGGTTCATTGTAAGAAAAAGGAAAATATGTAAACTGTTCGGTTGTACCTGAAAAAAAGAAAAGATCCAAAACTGGATATTACTCATGAAAAAGTAGATGTTCTAAAGCAAAAAAAGCCAAGATTATCTAACCTTCTTAAATATTAGAAATATACTAATATATAGTTTTAAATTAGTTTATCGTAACATTTATATCATTTATGCAAGAAAAGAATTTTTAACATAAATTAATGTGCCTTCTTAAGACATTATAAAATCAGCCCAAATCGCCCATAATTTAGGCTGGTCGACGTCTGACATCTGACGCAGTAATACATAAAATGAATAAAATAAAAATAAAAACAAACTCCCACCCAAAATCTAAGAATAAAAAAAATAATATATATATATAAATATAATATATTAATACAAAATTAATAACCCATTTTTTATTTAGTCATTTAGATAACCATTCACATTTTCCATTGTATNAGCAGATGATCATCAAAATCATCAGGTTTATTCCAAAAAGTTTTAGCAGCAACAACAGTGGCAGGACAGTAGTATTAGAAGAATAAGTTGTTGATGTAGTTACTAAAATAGTAAAAGTTGCATCAGAATCTCCTCTACTTATGTCTATACTACTATAGTTTTTTTGTTATAATCATTCAAAGAGTATCATTGGAATTTTCTTCAGCAATTAAACCNATCGAACTTTCAAATGATTTGTTATGTTTAACGTGACTAGAAATTCTAAATTATCATTACTACATTAAATTCAAGTATTAGAATCACCGGTTACGTGAAGGTGGAAAAGTGTCAGTGATAGTACCTAGGTATAAGTCTAGCATAGTTTTATTTTTCTTTTATAATTGTATTACGTTAGCATACTTATTGCTGAGCTGATCTTTAATAAAAAAAAAAGTTTCAGCGATAAAAAGTGTTTTATCTCGTGATTTTTGATCAGAATTACGGCAATTATCAAAGAATATTTCACTTACTACAAACATTTAAAATTTTAAAAAAATATAGAAACAACAGAAAATAAAAAAAATTATATATATATAGAAATTTTTGCCAAAAGTCATTTTCCATTATAGTTATATTATATAATCATTAACTCGCACCTCTATAAAAAATAATAATTATGAGTCATCCCAGTGATTTATTAGTAATACAAAAATACTCATTCGAACTGATAATATTTTAATTTAATTGAATTTATAGGTTGATAATTAAATGATAATGATCTTTTAATTTTAACATTATTCTCATCTCTTGGAAATGATGAGAATAGTAGTTTCACACTTTCACTTATGTAATATTACAAAATTTTATTTTATTCAATTTATAGAGTTGTAAAGGCTTGTACTGTACAGTATATATTCAAAAATATTTATTGTCCAGGGTGATTTCCAGTTGTCCGCATGCGTAAATTGACGAATAAAAATTGTTGGTTTGATTGTTTTGATATTACGTTAGACAAGATATACTGATAACAATAAATAATGTCACACAAATAGTTTTTTTCTCAAAGCTCCAGACTTACAATGGTTTAATGGTTTCCAGTAAAATAAAGCATTGTATTATCTAATAATTGTTGACATAATCATTGTTTTTATTTGATTATTTTTATTATAATCAAAATATAAACATACAGTAAATATTTTTTTTCACTCAAAAAATGTTAACTTTCCATAGTTTA
>QKYT01000017.1:270961-281820 GCA_003550305.1 Glomus cerebriforme | reverse complement strand
CCTGATCTATACTTAAAAGTTAAGATNTTTTGATTGGCAAATTTATGTTTATACTTAAAAGTTAAGACCTTTTGATAATTGACATTTTACTAATACTAATTAGTAGTAGATAATTATAAAATTTTTTTTGTAACAATGGGATCTTTTTGTGATTTTTTTTTTCTGACAAAACTAAAAAAATTGTTATGTAGCGGAAAGTTTTAGATTACCTGTACATATAAATAATTTTGAATTGTGCAACGCATGATTCGTCTGCCTGATCTATTCCATATTTCAGGTGGCATACTGCGGCGATCTGATAAGTGGCGTGATTGTTAATTAACCTATTGACTTGTCAATATTAGCCATAAATTAAACAAATAAAAATTTTAAACCACCTATTGATACCATATAGGATTTAATTTTCCTGAATATAAATCAGAATGTTAACATTTTTGTGTACACGATTTACTATATTACTTTAAGCTCATTAATCCTGGCGCAGTGTGACAGTTTTTATCTAATTAAATTAATATTAGAATCTAATTTAAGAAACAATGAATAATTATTTGATTTGAGAATCAAATTTACTTTATTTTATTTTATTTTTTTTTTGCGATTGTAAAATGTAAATATAAAATAAGTCTTGGTGATAACAATAACTGCAGTCACACTCAATTAAATTTAGCTTAATTAGGAAAAAAAAATTTCGTATTAATAAAAAATATCACGACAAGTTGACAAATATATAATGTTATCTTTCCTTTTATTAGTTGTCAACATTCTCGCTAATAAAGATAATGATATTAAAATAACTATATTATCAGATATTATATAAGGATTCAGGTGTGCAAACTGGTTTGAAATGGATTGAACCTGATTCGAATTGGTTAAACCTGATTTTCAAAAATGCAACCGGTTCTAACCTCTAATTGCACCAATGTGAGCCAAATATGATAATTATTGTTATCAATTGTTGATGATATGGTAATATTTTAACTATAAAACGGTTATAAGTTGCTATGAAATTTGCTGAATCTGTGTATATTGTTATATGACTATTGGGCGGTGTAGTGAGGACAGCTGTTAATACCGCCATTGATTCTGCTTTAGTTGCCGACGTCAAGTGTATTGTTCTGGCTTTGAATTATGAAGCGTGCGAATATGCTGAAGTATCTATCCAGGCAAAGCCCATTCTGCAATTATGTTTGGTAATATTTTGTACCGATCCATCTGTGAAAAAGGTAAAAGAAGAGGAATGTAAATTTGACTTTTTAATAGAACTGAGTGATTTCAGGGTGGAAGTGTATCCTACAAAGGTAGCATTTATAAGGGGATCTAATCCTATGGTTTCATCAGAATTGTTTAAATTGACTAATTGATTAGAGGGTAAGGTGTTTGAAGGGATGTTATCCGTAAGGGTAATGGTGAAACTATTAGTAGAAAATTGTTGAAATATATTGTAGGCTGTAATGCGAAGAGTATGATAAGAACTTTTGGTAATAATGTATTTTTTGTATGGGATTGATAAAGAGCTGTGAGGATTACGCGAATTGGGACGAATGTTAGTTCTAATTAAATTGTAGTATTGTTGTTCAATCGTACATTTGGATCGCTTGTCTTATGAGTAGTATGTGTGTCGATTACAACCTTGTATTCCATAAGAAGGATTTTTAATCTCTAAAAGTCATCCTAAAAAAATATTATTGATGGTAGAGTCCCAGTATATAGCCCAGATATTATAATGTCTGTAGTATGGTTGGGTCGGATTGGGAATTTTGTTATTAGTGAGGTATGCTATGACGGGTGTGGTCAATGGTGTCAATAATTTATAATTTAACCCGTATGAACATTCGTTTTGGAGTTTTCTATACCAAGATGGTTGTGGTCCTTTTCTGTTAGGTATTAGAATTTCATTATATGGAAGAAGATAATTGCCGTCCTTGGAAGTAACCTGGTCGGCAAAAAAAATTCTTTTGTTCTTTAAAAAAGTTAAATCCGATTTTGTAAAGTTGTTATATAACGTGTGTATCGAAGTGTTACCTCCGCTTATGTTGGTGTTATTGTAACATTTAGTAAAATAAGTAAAATAAGTAAAATAAGTGTCGTGTTTGGGCGAAATGTTAATATCGTTGATCTGTGTGGTCCAGGAATTTGAGGATCCAAAAAAATTTTTGAGTATGAATAATATTTTGTAGTGTTAATATTTTAAGGTCTGGGTTATTAAGCATAGTAGTGTTAATGTTGGCTAATAAATTTGAGCTTGTAATTGTGTGGATTTAAGGTTATTAATAGAAGGGAACAAATTATTATGTATTATGGTATTATGGGAGGCGAGAGGTAGTGATAGTATATTTTTGTAACTGGGTTTAAGAGTGCGTCACATTGTGTATCAGTTATAATTTGGGTTTGTGTTATATATTCTAATTTTGGAATTAGAATTTTGTTTGTTAGGTAAGTTACATGTTGATGGATTATAGATTTTCTTCTAAGGGAGAATGTGAAATCTTAGACGATTTGTTTTGCTTTCTTGATGGTAGGTATGTTTGAACCATTTCCATTTATGTATACACCCAATATTCTTTTGCCTTCAGTTGCTTTTTAGATGCAGTGTTGGTTTATTGTTGATTTGGAAAGTAACCGGCGTATACTGATATTGTTTCCCGTTCATAAATATTTCATATTTGTCTAAATTAATTTGAACGTTAGCAAAATTGTAAAATTCGTTTGAAAGGTTCAGTAATTGTTCAAGATGTTTTTGTGAGTGGACGAACCACGTTGTGTCGTCTGGGTATCCTATCACAATAGTGTGTAGGTTGATGGGAAGGTCTGAATCTGGTTTATAGATGTTACGTATTTTGTTAATTGATATTGTGAATTGTAAGTCAGTGGAATTGTTAATTTTTACGAACATTGGATCATAGTAAATTATCCATAAGAGAGGAGATATAATTTCTCCTTAGTCGATGTCTTGTAGGACTTTAAATGATGAAGAAGTGCGGTTGGGTAATATTATTTCTCAGTAAATAGGTTAGTCAGTAGGGTGATCATGGAATTTGGTACTTTTAATCCTTGTAAAGATAAGTGTAAAAGGGATATGTTGACCCTATCGTAGGATCTTGTAGACCGATCCATAAGGGAGATTTGAAGATGTTACTCTGTTCTATTATATGATTTATCAAACGAATTGGTTCGAAGGTTGATTGTCCTTGAAGACCTGCCCTATTGTTTGGTTGTAATATATTGTTATGTGAAAAAAATATTATTTAGTCTTTTGCTAATTATTTTGACAAAAAGTTTTCTTAAAAGTGGAATTATGGGACGGTTGTTATGTAAGTCACTATTGAAACTTTTTGATTTGGGAATTGGGAAAAGAAGAGCGTGAGACCATTCTGTGTGGTAAATTTGGTAAGTTAAAATTTGGTTGAAAAATGAATAATAATTTGTTCATTGAAGGGTGAAGGTGTTTAAGATCTTCGTATCTAATTCCGGATTTGCCAGCGGCTTTGTTATTAGGAAAGTCTTGTAAAATTAGAGAATATGCTTGTTCTGTAATTGGGTCCATTAAGGACGAATACCATTGGTCTTTAATGTTTGATGATGGTCTATATATGTTTGCCATCTACTGGGAGTTCGTCAATGTTTGTGACATACATATACGCAATAGTAGTCTTACTCAGTTATAAATCATTTCACAAGACCATACAAAACTCATTTGGTAACTTACTCTACATTCAATAATTGCTTGCTTATTTAATATAAATTTACTAGAATCAATTATAAAATCATGTAACATGATTCTTTATCAAATAAAAATCAATGATAAATTCCTTATACTTTCAATGAGAAAGACAATTATTAAAAATGTTTAAATAATAAAATATTTGTGTTTAATAGTTATATGTATACATTTAGAGAAATAACAAAATAAAGAATTTTTAAACAATACGAAATTATTTAAGGGATGAGGTGTACATCAAATAAAATCAACCTATTTTGCTATGTTAAAAAATAATGGTTATCATTTTAGTAATTTCTTTAGGTAATAGAAAAAAAATATGAATTTAAAATAGTATAACTATAATTTTAACTGTTGTAGTTGATTTAAAATTTAGTTTGCTAATAAAAATTACCTTAAGTATTAATATTTAGTTTAGTAAAATCAATAGCTTCTATGGATTCTATAAATAAAAAATNAACAAAATTNATNTTANATTATTTTGAAACAANGTCAAATAATAAATAGTATTAATTACCTGTATGAACCTCATCTGCTTCTTTTGGTTTTTCCGCATCATCTGCATTTTTTGGTTTGGGTAAATTATTAAAATTCAATAGTCTACTTGTATAAATAGCTTGATGATGTGTAGTATATGTAAGTTTGTTATTATCTGATTTTGTAATTGATGCTTGTTTTTTATTAATTTCGACTCTTTGTTTATTAATTTCACTATCCCTTAGATGAATATCTTTCATCCATTGATAAAATCTTTCACGTAAATAATTTGCAGTTGGTCTTTTTAATGGATCAGCATCTACACATTGTTTAAATATATCAACTATTAATTGAGGAACTTTNATATTAAANCTTGGTCTAAGNCCNTNGCAGATTTTTATTGCTAAAAACTCTTCATGAGCCATATCATGATAAGGAGGTAATCCATTAANTACTTCATNTATAATAATTCCAAAGCTATAAATATCACTTTCTTGTGTATATTGNTTTCCTCTTAAAACTTCNGGTGCTACATATGGCAATACTCCATATACTTTTTTATTGTCTTGTTTTTCATTTGCTGGTTTACTTAATCCTAAATCAGTAATTCTGGTATATTCAGATAAACCATCACTACTTAATATATTACCACTATGAAAATCTTGATGAATTAATCCATTTATATGAATACTTTCAAGACCCCGTACAATATCAAATAAAATTCTAAGTTTATGCTTCCAACTCAATGAATTGAAATCACTATTTAATCTTTGTCTTAAATTACCATTTTCTGCATATTCCATTACCATCATAAAATTACTGGTTTTAGGATCTTTAGTAATGCCATAAATTCGTATAAACCGACAGAAAATATTCATTTCCGAGTGTAAATTTATCTAACAATAATATAAAGTAAAAATTAGTTTCCATTTGAAGTATTGATTAAGATTACACATTAAAAAATCTTACCTCTTTTAAAAATTCTGTTGTTATATTTTTTGAATTATTTAGACTTTTTAATGCAACATACTTATTATAACTCGGTTTATCACTCCAATTCGCTTTATATATCGTTCCAAAACCTCCCTTTGTAATATATTCAATATTTTCAAATTTATCATATTCAATCCATTCTATTTTGTCATTTATATGTCTTGCATTAAGTTGAGATTCTTGGATAATTTTATCAACTTCGGAATTTCCACTGCTCCAATTTTGGAAATTTTGTTGAAAACAATTAGCACACACATTACAACCAGTATTAGGTTGTTTGCATTCTTTGCATAAATCATAATTTATATAACGTTCTTTTAATTCTTCATTTAATATTAGTTTATCAATTAACAATTTTTGTTCTTCAATTAAATCATAATAAACATGGTTAAAATCTTTTATTTGTTCAAATACATCGTCACTGAGATATTCTTGCTCCATAACGTTACAAAATTAGGTTATTTGTCAGGAATGTTAGGTAATACAAATGATTCCAAGATTTTTTAATTTACTAGAATTTTCAAGGTATCAAGTATTTAAAATTAAAAATGTGAACTGAAAATCATTTATATCGGCGGAGAATTTTTTTTTTTAACCTCCATTAAACTTATGTACAACATTCAGTGTAACTTTCAAAATCAGAAGGATTTATGTGGCGTATGCATAATAAAAATAAAAATAAAATAATCAATTTGGCATTTAGACATGCAGATCAAAATGTTATTTTTAAACACATGCAGTCATGCAGAACACATTTATTTTTAGCTAATAATGAATATGGATATTTTGCAGTCGTAAAATATAAGAATAAGGAAGGTAACATAGTAACGCGTATTTACGTGACAACGCGATGTTTACATTTTTTTCGCGAACTTGTGTAATGGAAGAAGATATAAATTGAGTTTGATATCGCCGGGTGGGTGGTGGGGGGACTGGAAGAAGGGAAATATTAGTCTAAAAAAATTTTTTTTTTTTGTAAATTTTAATTACTATCACTGCTAATATTTTTAATTTTTTACATGATCCTTATTATAGAGTTTTTTAAAAAAAAAAAATTTTTTTTTTTTGTAAAATTTAGTTGATCCGCCTGTGAACCATAAATTTTGATCAATTTACTAATGATTCCAAAAAAACCTAGAAAACCAGATGAAAGAGGAGCATTTGGACATTTCTGTGGCAGTTAAGTGAGTTAAGTGATAAATATATTTTATCCTATATGCTCATACGTGGGGTCAAGCAAGGAGATTTAAAGAAATTTGACGTTTTGAATATTAAAGGAAAGTTACAAAATTACGAAAAACAGAATTACCTAGATGGAATTAAGAAAGTTGTTGATTAGATTAATAGTATAGAACAGTATAGGTAGATAATTTAAATTTTTTAAAATTAGTTTATTACAGGTAGGGATGCTAAGTGTTACCTTACATTATGTTACATTACGTTACATTACGTTACATAGACTTGATGTAACATATGTTTACCAGAATTAAGCTGATTCGGCCAGCATTACTCAGTTAAAAACTAATTTTGGCCGAGTTATATAACTTATATGAAAGATTTGCATAAAAAAAAAATTGGGCGCAGTTTAATTACATAATTATTTTTTTGGTGTGACCGATTAATAAAATTTTTTATTATTTGGGAATTCTTTATTTTTTTTATAGGGATCGGAACAGGGAAACTATTTGTAAGACTAAGAAGGAACACTAGAATTTACTTAAAGAACTGAAACAGTTCTAATATCTTTTAAATTTTGTTGGAAACGGAGCTTTAGAAAACTAATTAAAAGATGAAATGGGTGAGTATGAGGAAGAACGTCAGCATTTACTTAATGAACCGTTAGTAATGTTGTTCTTCTATTTTGTAGGAAAACAGAGCTTTGGGAAACTGTTTAAAAGACAAAATGAGTGAGTATGGGGAAACGTCAGCATTTACTTAATTCACCTAACTTTTCGTCATCTGATTCTAAATCACTCATTTTTACGCCACTTTTAATTAATTCTTTGACCATAAGTGGCACTTCCAATTCTCGAAGAATTCTAATATTCCAATATATATACTAATTTTTCTGCTTGATCAATAACCATTCTATTTCACAATTTGGAATGAATAAAATTATATGTAGACCAATTTCTTTCACTTGCTGCTGAAGAAGCCAGAATTGATAAAACTTTAATTGCAACTGAACTAAGCAGTGGGTATCTTGACTTTAATAAATTCCACCAATTAATTGGCATTTGATTTAATCCACTCCACAAATGTTTTTTAGCAAATCTTCCATATCTTCCTATATATTTACTTAATTCATATAATACCTGAACTTCATTCTCTTTTCTGGCAATACATATAATTTCTTCTTCTATAATATCATGCCAATTACCACTATTTACTAGTTCTCCATTAAATCTAGGATCTAATCTATATGCAACAATAACCGCAGGATTATATAAAAAGTTGTCCCACTGATATTTAGCTCTATCTATTGAATATTCAACTAAATCATTTGAAATTTTATTATTTAATAAAATGTTATTTTCAATATCTCGTAATGTAACAAAAGCTGATGAAAGATAAGGTTCATCTCCTAATTTTCGTATAAAATTTATAAACAGTTCCAAAAAATCACGAATATTTTTAAGTTCTTCCCAAAACAATCATCAATAATGTAATTTTTAATTTCTTGATTTAAAATAATATTTTCTTCCGCCAACAATGCTCTCATTGCAATTTTTGTTTTCAAAATATGATCTAAACACTCAAACACTGACATCCATCTTGTTTCAACAGTTAATGTTAAAGCAATTTCATATCCATACTTTTCTTTTTGTATTTTCTGAAGTGTAGCTAATGGAATTTGGTGATTATGAAAATATAAAGCAAATCGTTTCACTTTTTCTAAGATATCATTAGCCCATTTGTGTTTCATTATATCTTTTACCCACAAATTAATTCCATGTGCCCAACATCCAAGAAAAATCTTATCAGCATACTTTTCTTTAAGTATTCTCCATGCTAATTTCATATTATTAGCATTATCAGTTATTACAGCCGTAAATTTGTCAATTCCAATTGTTATCATACATTCTTCTATACCTTTGGCTATATTTTCTCCAGTATGATGCTCTTCTTTTGTATATACTAATTTATAAAAAATAGGTTTTGGAGTGGTTATCATGTAATTAACTATTGGAACTTTATTTACGTTTGACTATCCATCTCTAGTTATGCAAAAATATGGTGTTTCATTAAAAACATTTCAGACTAATTTTTTCAAATCTTTATATTTTTTATTTAGTAAATTACCAGATAATGTGTGACGTGATGGAATGTGAAATGAAGGACATGCTTTTTGTAAAAATGCTTAAAAATCAACATTTTCTATTACATTAAAAGGAATTCCAGTACTGCAAAATGCACGAACTAATAATAATTCTAATTCTTCCTGATCTTGTTTTGTAAAATAAGGCATATATTGATTTAAAGTAATTTGTTTACATTTATTAGTTTAGTTTACAGTAGGTTCAGGTTCAGATACGATGGATTCTATTGTAATTTTCCTTGCAAAACAAGTATTAAGATGTTCTTGTAATCTTGTCACGTTTTTTGCCCATTCAGAATTACAATATATGCATTTATATCATTTTTTTCATTGGAATCTAAACTCTGACCAGAAAGAATATCTTTGTTTCGGAATTTTTTTTTAAAAATTGATTATCTTTGATCATTTTTAATTTATATCAAATTGAATGTTACAATAAAATAGTGTAACGTAACTTATAGAAAATTACCGTAATGTAACAATAAATTTCATAAATTACAGTAATTTACCATCCCTAATTACAGGTAGTTGATTGCTACATTTAAAATTGCTCAAACTATTATAACATTAATTATTCACTTCAGTTAATTTTTACATGATTTTTGTGACTTACCTAACTTCCCAGCGTTACCAAAAAATTACGAAAATTGGCCAGTATTATGGAATTCGGCCAGCATTAAGAAATTAGCTATGTGAACGAATAATATGTAGACAAATATGATTTCACATACCAAAAAATTTCTGTAATTTTGATCACATGGTTTCATGTTTTTTGAAATATGATAGTCATTTGCAAAAAATAGTAGCCGCCGTCAGTACTCAAAATATTTGAAGAGATTAATGACAATTTCTATTAGGCAATACCTTGGTCAGATGGTTTTCCACAGACTGGTCTTTAGAACAACACAAACATCGATCTGTCTTCCAGGTCATACTTACTGACTTTGGCGAAGGTTTCGAAGAGCACCTTATTTTTCAAGATAAGGAATTTATGGAGCATCACCACCTAGCCGCTATTAAACTCATAGGATTCTTCCGAACCTCAGATGATCTTAACACTGCATGCCAAGCTGAATTTAAGATTCACGAAATCATCGTTAAATGGAAGATAGACAATATAGGGAAGAAAAAGTCTGATCCCGCATACCTATCTTCACGTACTTCCTTTTCGAAGAATAATAAAGGCACTTCCAAGTCCTCCTCCAATAAGTCCGCATTTGGCAAGAAAAATGATAAATGCACCTCCAACGACCTGAAATTTCGTAACATTGAAAATCAGCTCACTCGACTAGCCAAACAAGTGGGAGAGATTTCATCCTTCTTCTCCGCCCGTGACATTCCTTCCTATCTTGCAACTGATAACAAGTTTCACAAGATTACAAAAGGAAAGTACCCCAAACAGGCTCAGAATGTCCGTAGTTCTAATTAAAAAAGGATCCCGATCTGGTTTTTACCTGTCCGTTCTGTGTCAGTACATTTTTTTTTAGTAGCGCGCCCTTTTATACAGGTTGGGTTAGGTGAGATAAATGATCTTAACTGGATGATTCCCAGAGTTCCCATTTTGTAGAGCGTGAACTTTTTTTTCTCTTTGGTTCTAATCGGCCCTAGGACGTATCGGAATATTCAATCTATTAACCTATTATTAGGGCCAGTACGGCCTACTTATTTTTCTTTTTTAGTGAATTTAAATAGTTTAGTTTTCCCTTACCCGGTGCGTTATTACTTGATTTTTTTCCGCTATGGCATAACTAATCCACCCATGGGGGGCTCATTCTCAATTTGTTTTCTTTGTATAAATTTATTTGTACTTAGTCACGTTTGTGGCACTTCGTACTGTATGTCTAAATGAAAAAAAAAAGTAGCTGCCAGTTATATATGACTTTGAATAATAATTAAAACATTTTTTTTTCATCATAATTATGCTATCTACATTAGTGTTGTTAAGTCCAAGCTGGACCGAACCAGACCGAACTGGACTGATGGGGTCGGTCCGGTCTGACTTGAAAGTTTTTCAAGTTGTGGTCCGGTCCGACTTAAAATTTCAAAGTTGCGGTCCGGTCCGACTTGAAAATTTCAAAGTTGCAGTCCAGTCCAACTTGAAGTTGATGGAGTTGATGGGGTTGATGGGGTTGATGGGGTCGATGGATTGATGGATTGATGATTAATTTTGCAAATATTACAAATCATTATACTATATAATATTTATTAAAACATTTATAAATGTAATTTTATTTGTTACTTTGCAATTATATAACATTTATATATTATGTAATATTTATATGCACTAAAAATATAAACTAAAAAATATAATCACATTTATATTTTCTAATTATCTAATATTGCTATCCAAAC
>QKYT01000017.1:215587-237915 GCA_003550305.1 Glomus cerebriforme | reverse complement strand
TTTTGTATTTACATTTCTTAATTGAAAGAAAATAATTCAAAATTTTCCCTTTAGTTACTCTGCTAAATTTGTGGTATTCCGGGAATTGATGCAAAATTCTGGTAATTTTTATTTTCATCGCTTTTTTTTTGAAAAAATATTTAAATATTTTATGATCTGATGGTTTATTTTTAACAAAGATGATGCGAAATCATCAAGTGTCCAAATAATCTATGAAACTGCGAGTCCAAAAGAAGTTAAGATGAAGGACAAGGTTGTGCGAATTTCATTCAAGAATAATGGGTTCGCTTTTAGACCTGAGGATTGGAATAGATTAAAGAAAATTGCCGAAGGAAATCCTGATGAACAAAAAGTAAAATATTGTTCTTATCATTACATTTGATTAAAATTGATTTATCANTAATTTCTACTTTTCATGATGNTAACAGATAGGAGCTTTCGGTGTGGGCTTTTATTCATTGTTTTCNGTTTGTGAAGAACCATTGTAAGTAATTATGATGGATATCATTAGTTATTGATTAGATATTAATTCACGTTTCATTTTGATAGTGTTACTTCTGGTGAACAAGGAATGGCTTTTTATTGGCGCGGAAACCAATTATTAACAAAACAAGCTCGAATCGCTAATAATGACAAAGTTTGGACAACATTTTTAATGGACATGAGAGATACAGAGGAGGTAAATATTTATTCACGTTATACGCGAGTATCATTCAATTAACATTTTGACTGTTTTCTATTTCATTGATTAGTTTCCAGAAATTGATGAACTTGCACGATTCTTGGTCAATTCATTAGTAAGCTTATTTTAAATATGATCTTGTGTTATAACTATTATTAGTATTTGTTGTTTACATCCTTTCTTTTAATTAAATAATAATAATAATAATAATAATAATAATAGGGATTTACGGGAAATCTTCGAGAAGTATCTGTATATTTTAACGATATATGTGTAATGCAAATATCAAAGGAAATACAAACGCCAAATTTGATGAACATAGCAACCGAACTCGATACATATTCTCCACAAAGGATGTTTCATCTTACATCAGCAAATGTTAGAGATGTCCAACTAAACGTTAAGAGATCAGTTCCTCCAAAAAAATATTGATAACTGGCGTTTCTTACCTATTACTAATTTTGAAGAAGAAGAAGCATTTCTATTTCTTAAAATTGCCAGTGGAAATTTGGATGTTAAAGTTACAAAAACGTTTTCTGAGGAAATGGAACGATCTACTAAAAAGAAACCTCCAAGTNAAACAATCATCCAAATGATTTTTACCGGATTTGATGAATATAATTCATCGAGGGATTATAATAATAATATTTCTCCTATCTTTAAAGATTTGATTCAATATCCAAATCAAGGAAAAATATATATTGGTTTTCCAACTCATCAAACTACCGGATGTTGTACTCATTTAGCAGCTCGTGTAATTCCNACTGTATGTATCTTTTGATTTATAATATCTAATTAATGTATTTTTTTTTTTTAATACGTTAAAATTTGTATTATTTAGNTGGAGCGAGTATCAATCGACTTGGTAGATAAAACTTTGGCTAAATATAACAGTGAATTGTTAAGTTTAGCAGGAACATTGTGCAGAATTTTATATGAAAACGATATGTCTAACATATCACGACTTTACAATGAAATGCTTAGCGAAACTAATTCTCAAGAAGATGTAAAGTCCTTTCGTGAATGGTTTGAAAGTTGGTCTGCACATGCTTTAACACACTTTACNTTCAGACAGAGTACACCAATTGCGCAAGTTGGTGAAATATCAGAGTCACAATTTTTTAATTGCTCGAAAAAAAAGTTAACAATTTTTTCAACAAATGGTGTCCTTCCAATAACTAANGTTCGTATTCCTNATCCAGAAATGATGGGGTTCATAAAAGTAGTTCCANTTGTTCCANAAATTATATATGATCAATGTATCAGATTNTTTATGAAAGCGAAAGANTCATTGAAACTTATAGAAGAGTTGACTCTTAAAGATGTTTTATTTGAACTTAAAAGTCGGATTCTCTCTGAAGATGAAATGGTTGAACTATTGAAATGGTGGATCTCTTATAGGTCAAAAGGAAATAATGTTGATCCATTGGAACTTAAACAGTTCATGCAACTTGCACGTATTGATGGTGGCTCTCGATCTTTAAGTACGATTCGTTATGTTTTGAATCCAAGTATAGTTCCACCAANTATGGATGTTCCGGCTGAAGTGTTACCACATAATATTTCCAGAAATTTCAAAAATCTTAAGGATCTTGAAACAATATTCAAATGGAAAGAATTATCTTTGGTTAATTGGGCAAGGTTTATTGTCAACAAACCTGATTTGGAACGTAACCCTGATTTTGCTAGAAAAGTTCATAGTAATTTAGCAAAAGGTTTAAATAATCTATNGAAAAGTGATANGGAAANTATTCGTCAGTTATTTGAAAAAAAGAAATGCATTCCNACTAAATTTGGGATGAAAATTCCAAATGAAGCTTATTTTCAAAATGTTAATCTATTTCCTGACTTGCCAACGATTGATTTTCAAAAATCCACAAATGTTCAAAATATAATGGAACTTTTGGGTGTTCGAAAGGTGGATAAATTGTTTCTTGTTATTTATTTCATAATATATTTATAATATTTAATTGATTAAATTTAATTTTAATCCCAAATTTATCTATAGATCGTTGAATTACAACTTATTTTTGATCGTCTTGTTAATCAAGGAAATTGGGATCATATGCAACTTGTAAAATATCTTGCTTCAAAGTTTAATGATCTTAATGAAAATGAAATAAAAATATTAAAGAACAAACCTATCTGGCCCAAAGAAAATTTAGTGCGCTTGCCGTCTAATAAGGGTGGATCAAAAGGAACTGAATCAGTACTTACGATTCAACGTTATATTGCCAGTTGTTTGCATACTCCTATACCATTTCATCGTGAAATTGGTTTACCTGTAATTGATTGGAAANGAAGATGGGTTCGTGGCACACCGGAAGGTACTGTACAATCATTGAATTTTATTGTATGTTAAATAATATTTTATTAATATAATAATCATTTGTTTAAAAACTTTTTTTAATATTCATATAGGAAGATTTTTGATTGAGTTGGGTCTACGAGAACATCCAAAGCTTCAAAAAATTCTNAAACTGGCAGCACCTCCGACTGATTTCAATATTCGTAGCAAGGCTCTTAAATATTTTTTAGATAATTTCAAAGAAAAATATTCCAAAGATTATAAATCAGCTGAAATCAATATCGCATTTTTACCTTGTAGAAAACCAAAACTATATGCGAAGCCTTCGGAATGCTTTATTAATCCTGAATGTATGAAAATGAACTTCCGAGTTGTACGCCAAGATTTGTTATTTTATGCGGANCAAATTGGNGTTCATCAAAATCCTAGTCATGAAAAACTTTTAAAGAGGTTGATTGATAATCCACCACGTGATGAGGGCAAGGCAAAGGAAATTTTTGAATATTTGGCATCACAACAAGGAAATTTTACCCATTCTGATTGGAATATTCTCGCGGATCTTAANTTTATTCCAGTTAAAGTTAAATTTCGGCCTAATGTAATTACACTCGCCAATCCACGTAACTGTTTCTTTAAATGNCTCGAAAAAAGGTATATCTTCATGTAATTTTTTTTTCATTATATAAAATAACTCTTTCTTAAAAATATATGCATTTATTTTTTTTTTTAGTTTGAATGATTTCTTTACATATATTGATTTTGGAGAGAAAGCCAATAGATTTCTACAAAGTTGTGGCGTTAAAAATGAACCATCTTCAATAGAATTTGCTGAATTATTAGTTAGATCATCACGTGGATTGTGGAATTCACTTGAAGACGATATAGATAAATATTTTCACATTTTAATGAGAATTGCTATTGATTTTGATACAATAGTTAGCAAAAAATCAAGCTTAGTTATGGAAATGATGAGAGCGCCTATTTTATTGGGCGTAAGGAAAAGAGTTGTAAATGGCATAAAAGTTAACCAAGATTACTTAGCATCAGCGAAAGATATTTTCATAAACGATGATCAAGGATATCAACAAATTTTTAACCCATTAATAGCTCCAGAAGTTGATATGATGGAATCAATGTATAAGGTGTGTTACTATTATTACAATATAATGGTATTAAATAATTAACACCTGTAATACTAACATCACTACATTTTTATTTTTATTTTTATTTAGAAATTGGGATGTAGATCACTACATAATTCTGTAAAAGAAACTGTAATTCCGAAAGGCATTATTAAGAAAACTGAAAATTCTGAAAAGTTGAGTAAAACAATCAAAGAGAGAGCTGGTTTATTTTATCATGATCATCCTAAAAATAAAGTTATAAGAGACGAGGAATGGCTTAAAAATTTAAAAGTGAGAGTAATTGATCTTATTGAGTCAACTTATATATTGGATAATGTTGTTAAAATCGAAAAAGATTTTACTACCGCTTGTGTTCTTGAAAACAAAGAGTTGTGCTCATGGGTTCTTTATATAACATCTGATCCAGATTACCTTGATATTTCACAATATGTGTGCAAAAGTATTTTTAATTCTCCTAAATTTAAGGAAATAACTTGTTTTAATGTGATTTTAACTACACCTTTGTCAAGTTTGGAACGTAAGGGATATCCAGTGGATCGTATATTACAATCTAAATCACAGAATGTTGTTAATAAATACAATCAAACAACTTCTATAAGATCACCAGTTGTTGTAAACCCTAAAACTACTCAAAATTTACAAACTTCTTTACGGGATGCTATAAAAACTTGTCATTCAAACCATGGAAGTACCATTAATAATCAAGCTAGTACTATAATTGTTAAAGAAAGTCAATCAAGTTACTGTGATATTATACCCGGTATGAACAAATTTATATTTAAACACATTTATATTCTCATTTTTGATATATTATGATATTTTTTAGGTCATTTATTATTTTGTGTTGGAAATAAACAAGGAATTGAGCTTTATGATTCTAAGGATGTTAGTCAATCGGATATATTATCTCAATCAAATGCTGATCCATTGATCCGTTTCATAGATATATTGAAAGATATTGCAAATGTTTTTGCTCTCCCATTACAAGCTATTCATATATTTTATGATAATTATACGAATTCAGTAGCATTTAACCGTGATAGAGCATTATTTTTTAATTTAAAATTTTATATTGGATTACACGATAAAGAATGTAAAACCAAACCTACAAGTGATGCAATGACTTACTGGTATATGACGTTTTGTCATGAATTGGCGCATAATTTAGTTCAATCACATAGTTCTGAGCATGAAGTAAGTATAATTTTTTTAGCAACATATATACAGTACACCTACAGTATTTTTAGTAGATTTATTATATCTAATCATACATCATAATTATTTTTTTTTTTCATTAAAACAGTATTATTTATCATCATTTGCAGAAATTTACATGTCAAATTTTTTAGCAGCAATGAAAACACGTCAAATTTCGTAAGATAAAAAAATAGGGTTTAAAAGGCACTATTATCAGTTATTTCAATTTAAGTTAGTTTTAAAAAGTTATTTATTATTATTATTATTTTATTATTATGTGATTTAATTTGTATACTTTATTTTTAAGATTTTTTTTTTTTTTTTTTACGATTAAAAACAGTTAAAAAGCAGATAAATATTTTTAATATTTAATTTTGCATATTTAAAAAGAACCAATTCTTATTACTCCCACAAAAATTGACCATTTTGAAAAGTAGCTACTGCTATATTTGTTTTTTCAACTTTGGTGGTATTTAATCAGAAACTTGTCCAAATTACACGACAAACATTCCACATGTTGCTAACAGCTAACCTGATAAATACTGTATAGATTTTTTTTTTTTTACATTGATCGATATCTCAATTATTTGTTATACACTTTTACTTCTAGTACCTGGCTAGAAATTCAATAGACTATTCGGATTTCACAAAAGAATCAAAGATTCAGCAGGTCACTATAACGTTTTTGGTAACCTTCTGGATAATATTATGGTTAAAGAGATGTGTATTGATGAGGTTTATACTAGGTTTATTAATATGTAGTAATAGAAAGTTGTGAACTTGCCATTCTCGCTTTGCGAAGTATCTAAGAGCCGACAGGCACGAATTTCATAAAATTTTTTCCTTAAAACATGGCTCTTTTATCTCAAACCATAAGAATTTCGTTTTTTACGTATCCATTTATCAGATATTATAGTATTCTCCTACAAATAGTGTTTACGATCTTACTTTTTCTTTCGTTACATGAATTTAAAGTAACATTATGAGGTCCCGAGAATGATATAATTAATGGAGAATTAATTATATATAAAAAATAAACGTTCGAACAAAAAAACATGATTGAAAGCTGATATGACTTTCTGTGATTACGATGATTACTATTTTCTTGTAGTAGAAGATTATTTATATTATAAAATCTCAGATTAACTTTCACGTAAAAATAGAGAAGGAACTGAAGCCTTCTATTATTAATCCCGGTGGAATTTGAATAATGTATTGTGAATATCTGTTATAATCTTCAAATATGATTTATTTCACTTTATGGAAATGACAATGCACTTAATCCAACTTTATTTGTTAGCCGATATTGGTACAAGTGCGATGCGCCATCTCCAGCAATGAATCTTATAAGATGCCATATAAATGAAAATAATTCAAAAATACAATCCGAGGTAAAGAAAAACCGCTGTATTTTAAACTATTTACTATTATGACTCGTTCTCCATGACTGTAAAATCTTGTTCTAAGCTACGGCATTTGCATCTTGAGGAGACCCGTGGCTTTCTTTTATGTTAATTTGAGTTGACACTTGACACCTATTTTCCTTATTCGGCTTTATTCTTTAGATCCTTATATAGGATGTGTCTTTTAATATTTTATCGAAATAATTTTCTTATTATTATATAAATACTAAGAAAAATATCAAACTTACTGTATATATATTAAAAAAAGAATTGTATAACAAATCAGGGAAGAATAATACTTAGATTATAAATAAAATCAAGTTAGTTTATTTTGGACAATATATATTTGGACCGTACCAATCGCGTTATACTTTAACAGATTCTCTCGATTTTATAGAACTTTATTTCGTGGTCAATAACTAGCTAACTTATTGTCATCGCGCAATTGTAACACTTTTGAATTCAGAATTTTCTACACTCTTTTCATTCTTTCATCGAATCTTTATTGTTCGCGCCCAAAACTTGAAATTCGTGCATAATTTTAACTAACGCGATAGAATCGCAGTAAAAATCGTTATATTAATAAATATTGAATTAAAAAAGCGATGCCTACGTGTGATTTGTAGTCTTATTGATGGGTGAGTCATTAATTTACTAATTTTGTGATTTTTGTCTTAGAATATTTAATTATAATCTTTCCAATCCCGAATTCCGTCTTTTAATTCTCTTATCAAAAGTGAATACATGTATCAGACAAAGGTCTGAACTACAATTAGTATTTGAGAGCGGCGATTGTATTTGATCAAAAAAACATAGACAAGTAAAAAAAGCCATGGTTAGTACTAAGCAATGACAGATATCTAAAAAGTTCCTCCTGATATTAATTAGTCATTAATAATACTACTTTTACTTTTACTTTCAATTATAATATATGAATTATTCCGGAAATTTGTTGGCGCAAAAAATTATTCCATATGACATACAGTACAGTAACTGTTATTTGATCGGATACAATGACAAACAATCGAAAGTATAGTCACCTCTCCTTATAATCACCTTTTTTCAAATGTGACTTCCCAAAAAAGTTAATTACAGTATAAATTATCTAAAAAATTCGTTCATTGATACGTCATGATGTTTTGTGTCCAGAAGGTAATACTGCGCAAATTGATACCAAACTAGGAAATAATACAATGATAAGGGGATGAGTATCAAAAAGGAATATATTGAAAGTTAAAAGTTGAAACAAAGGTTTTGGCGTAAATAAGATTTGATGTAACATAAATAAATTATTAGGATAGTATGGAGCACGCTCGCGTAAGTGGCGCAGCAACCGCTACCGGACAATTAATTCGAAAAACTGACTAATTTTGAAAGCATAAACCGGTTTTCATACATTTGTGCTACGTAACTCAACGTTGATCAATTACTATGTAAACGGATTCTTTTTCGAAAACACTCTCTTTCTGTCTTTTATACTTTTTTCATATTTATTTATATTTATATTGTTATATCAGAACATGTCCTTAGACAATTTTAGATATCAAGTTCTTTGCACAGATGGCGAGGAACGAGTCGAGGTCGATCAAAGACTCTTGATTGATAAGATTTTGGCTCGGTAAGTTATCTAGACGGTATTAGTGTAATTTTTGTTTCTTAACTAAATTAAAATCCTTATTTATTTTAGATATCCCGCGGAATTTGTAGTATTTCGGGAGTTAATGCAAAATTCTGGTAAAAATTTTAGCACATCATTATTCATGTTTGATAATTTGATAAATAATTAATTATTTTTTTCATTTGTAAAAGATGATGCAAGATCATCAATTGTCCAAATTATATTTGAGACCGCAAATAATAAATATAATGTTGTACGAAATCCGTTAAATCCATCCAAAAGGTTAGGCTTAGATAGAAAGATGGAGGACAATAGAATGGAAGACAAAATTACGCGAATTATATTCAAAAACAATGGATTCTCTTTTCGACTTGAGGATTGGAATCGATTAAAAAAAATTGCCGATGGAAATCCCGATGAACAAAAAGTAAAATATTTGAGAATTTTATTTGTTGGTAATATTACTTTACACTAACTTTCCTTCTATAATGTTAACAGATAGGAGCCTTCGGTGTGGGCTTTTATTCATTGTTTTCAGTTTGTGAAGAACCATTGTAAGTAATCATAGTGGCTTTACAGAAACTGTTAATCGATATTAATTTACATTTCATTTGATAGTGTTTCTTCCGGTGGGCATGGGATGGCTTTCTATTGGCGTGGAAACCAACTATTTACAAAACAAGCACCAACCGGTGATAATGATAATGTTTGGACAACATTTTTAATGGATATGAGAGAGCCTCTAGAGGTAAATAATTATTCATACCATTAAAATTATACGTTGAGCATTATAATTATTTAACACTTGACGTGCTATTTTTTGCATCAATTAGTTTCCAGATATTGAGAAGTTTGCACGGTTCTTGGCCAATTCGCTGGTAAGCTTATTATAAATAAAATCATGTAATTAGCATAATTAGTTTATACTTCTTTTTATTTAATTAAAAAATTACTAGGGATTTACAGGAAATCTTCAAGATATATCCGTATATTTTAATGACGCATTGGTAATACAACTGTCAAAAAAAATGCAAGATCCGAAATCGATGAATATTACATCTGGGTTCAATACGTTTTCTCCACAGATGATGTTTAATCTTACCTCAGTAAATGTTAGAGGGGTTCAACTAAACATTAAAAAATTAGTTATTCCAACAAATATGAACGCGAGACAATGGCGTTCGCTACCGATAACTGATTTTCAAGTGGAAGAAGCATCTATACTTCTTAGAATAGCTAATGGAAATTTGGATGTTAACGTCAGCAATGTGTTTTCTGCAGAAATGGAAAGAATTACTAAAAAGAAACCCCCAAGCAAAACAACTATCCAAATGATTTACGCCGGATTTGAAGAATATAGAAAATATAATAGAATTATTTCTCCAGTCTTTAAAGATTTACTTCCATATCCGGAACAAGGAAAAATATATATTGGCTTCCCGACTTTCCAAACTACTGGATGTTGTTCTCATTTAGCAGCTCGTGTAATTCCCACTGTATGTATATGTATTAAATTGATAAATATACGTAATATACATATATATTTTTAACGCGCTAAAATTTATAATATTTAGGTGGATCGAGAATCAATTGATTTGGCGGAAAAAACCCTGACCATATACAACAGTGAAATATTGCGTCTAGCAGGAACATTATCCAGAATTTTATACGAAGATGAAATGACTCAAATAACACAGTTGTATAATGAAAAGATTGCTGCTGATATTAAAGAAAAGTCTGCCCGTGAATGGTTTGAACAATGGGCAGCACATGCTTTATCACATTTTACATTTAGATCAAGTACGCCAAATGCGCAAGTTGGCAAAGAAACAGAAAGTCAATTTTACAATTGTTCAAAGAATATATTACCTATTTTGTCGACGATTGGTGTCCTTCCGATATCTAATGTTCGCATTCCTAACCCGGAAATGGCAGGATTCATAAAAACCGTTCCAGTTGTTCCGAAAATTATATTTGAACAATGTAACGTATTTTTTAAGAAAGAAGATATAATAAAACTTATAGAAGAGTTGACTATTAAAGATGTTTTACATGAGTTAAGAAGTCGGATACTTTCTGAAAATGAAATCATTGAACTTCTAAAATGGTGGATTTCTTATAGATCAAAAGGAAATAATGTTAATGCAGCGGAATTTGCACAGTTCTTGCAACTTGCACGTATTGGCGATAACTCTCGACCTTTAAATACAATTCGTTATTTTTTGAACCCAGATATAGTTCCTCCAAATGTAGATATTCCGTCTGAGACATTGCCATTTGTTATTTCTAAGCATTTGAAAAGTCAAGATCTCGAGAAATGGGTTGGATTGTCGGAGCTATCTTTAGCTAATTGGGCAAGATTTATTGTTAACAAACCTGAATTAGAAAACAATTCTACATTTGCAAAGAAAGTTCATCAAATTTTAGCAAAAAGTTTGAATAGTATTCCACAAACCGATAAAGATATTATTCATCAATTATTTATTCATAAAAGTTGCATTCCAACCAAATTTGGAATGAAAATTCCCGATGAAGCTTATTTCCATAATGTTAATCTATTCTCTGATTTACCAACAATCGAATTTAAAAAACCCGCAAATGTTATCAATATAATGGAGCTTTTGGGTGTTCGAAAGGTAATGAAAAAAATATTTTTTCTGACTATGTCTAACGATTAAACCTAGTTACCTAATTTCAAATTTATCTATAGGTGGTTGAATTAAAGCTTATTTTTGATCGTCTTGTTAGTCAAGGAAATTGGGATCATATTCAACTTGTAAAATATCTTGCTTCAATGTCAAGCAATCTTAAAGAAAATGAAATAGAGATATTAAAGGACAAACCCATTTGGCCTAAAGAATCACCTAAAGAATCTAATAATAACGAACCTAAAGAAATAAATCCACAACGTTTTATTGCCAGAGAGTTGTATGCTCCTTTAGCATTACATCGTGAATTTGGTTTACCCTTACTTGATTGGAGGGGAAAGTGGGCTTGTAATATGCATGAAGGTATATTTGTTATTATCATTGTTTTTTTATATTAATAATTTATTTATTACTTATAATAATAAAAAATTTCTTAGGAAAATTTTTAATTGGGTTGGGGTTACTGGAGTATCCTACACTTAAAAATATTCTGGAATTGGCAGCATCTCATCCCAATCTCAAAATTCGTAACAAGGCTCTCAAATATTTTATGGATAATTTTGAAGTAAAATATTCTAAAAATTATGCCCCTCAAATCGATATTGCATTTTTACCTTGTTTAAGTACAGGTACTTACGCAAGACCATCAGAATGTTATATAAATACTAATTGTGTATCGATGAAATTCAATGCTATACGTCAAGATCTACGGTTTCAAGTAGAACGATTGGGCGTTTGTCAAAATCCTAGTAACGAAAGTCTCTTAAAAAGATTAATTGATGATCCACCACGAGATGAGAATAAGGCAAAGATTATTTTTGAATATTTATCATCACGACAAACAGATTTTACTGATGATAATTGGAAAACTTTAATTGATCTTGAATTTATTCCAATAAAAGATAAATCTAATGTAATTATTCTTACCAGCCCACGTAATTGTTTTTTTAAAGTTCAAGAGGAGTATGTATTTTATTACCTTTTTTTTGATGAATGAATAATGAACAATTTAATTTAAACCTTTTTTTATTTTTTAGCTTGAAAGACTTTTTCTCTCACGTTAATTTTGGGGATAAAGCCAATAGATTTCTATTTAGTTGTGGTGTTAAAGTTGAACCATCTCCAGTGGAATTAGCTGAATTATTAGTAAAATCATCATGTGAATTATGGAATTCATTTGTAGATGTAGAAAAATATTTAACTATGTTAAGAAGAATTGCTATTGATATTGATGTTATAGCTGTCAAAAGGCCGAGTTTAATTGTAGAAATGCGAAGAAAAACTATTCTATTGGCCGGAAAAAAGAAATTTGCCAATAATAAAAAGGTCCTTGAAACAGAATTAAAATCAGCGAAAGAAATTTATATAAATGATAATCAAACATATCAACAAATCTTTAACCCATTGGTAGCTCCAGAAGAAGAATTAATAGAAACTCTATATCGGGTATGTTATAAGAATTAGCAAAATCAGTTAATTTTAATTGCTAATAAATTAAACGCTTACTTTTCTAATTTAGAGACTTGGATGTAGATCACTACATGAATCTGTGAGAGAAACTGTAATCCCCAAAGGCATTATCAAAATAACTGAAAATTCTAGGAAGTTATGTGAAACAATCCGAGAGAGAGCAAGTTTATTTTATTATGATTATCCTAAAATGAAAATCATAAGAGATGAAGAATGGCTTAAAACTTTAGAGGTTAATGTGATTGATCATGTAGAAACAAGTTACATGTTAATGAATGTTGTCAAGGTTGAAAAAAATTTTACTACTGCTTGTGTCCTTGAAAATAAGCAATTGAAGGCATGGATCCTTTATATAACATCCGATCCAGATTATCTTGATATTTCACAATACATAAGCAAAAGTATTTATAAATTACCTAAATGGAGGGAAATATCTTATTTTAATATGATTTTAACTACACCTTTAAAAAGTTTGGAACGTAAGGGATATCCAGTTGATCGTGTATTACAATCTAAATCACAGAATAATAAGAAACATGGGCAAAAATCTTCTACAAGGAAACCAGTTAATCTAACTCCTCAAATTACTCAAAATCTACGAAATACTTTACAAGATGCTATAAAAGCTTGTCACTCTAACTTTGGAAGTACCATCAATAGTCAAGCTAGCACTGCAATTATTGATGAAAGTCAGTCAAGTTATTGTGATGTAATACCTGGTATGAATAGTTGAATATTATATTAATTAATTACAATTATATTAATTATATTTTATTCTTACCTTTGATTTGTTTAAATTTTTAGGTCATTTATTAGATTATGTTGAAACTAAACTAGGGATTGAACTTTATGGTTCCAAAGGAGCCAATAAATTGGAAATCTTGTCACGATCAAATGAAGCTCCATTATACAGGTTTATAAATATGTTAAAAGACATTGGTAGTATTTTTGAAATCCCATCAGATGCAATCCACATATTTTATGATAATTATACAAGTTCGGTTGCATTTAACCGTGATAGAGCGTTATTTTTTAATTTAAACTATTACATTGGATTACATGATAGAGAATGTAGAGATAAACCTTCAGGTGATGCCATGACTTATTGGTATATGACGTTTTGTCATGAATTGGCACATAATTTAGTTCAATCACATAGTTCTGAACATGAAGTAAGTATAAAATCTAAATATATATTTTTTTTTAGTTGATTAATTAAATCTAATCACAATTCTTTTATTTTTATTCAAAATAGTATTACTTATCATCATTTGCAGAAATTTATATGGCAAATTTTTTAACAATAATGAAAAAATATAACATTTCGTAAATGTACATTAGTTAGAGGTAATACTAGATGTAATTATAGATTTAATTTTAGAGTATTATTAATTACTGTATTACAATAATCATTAATGATGTTGAAAAAAAACAAATATTATTGTTAAAAGGTTAATAATAAAAAAACGATATTTAAAAATGATATTGAACGAAATTTTTTTACACATATAAGCTGATGAGTGACCAATAATTTTAAAAATAGCTCAGATGATTTCTTTTCGCATTTTTTTTTATCACAACTTTTTAGATATTGTTTCAATGCTGCATTCTGATTGAATTTAGCCACTGCGTAACTAAATCACTAAATCCTATATAACTGCTGATAGTTGAAAATGTTGCACAAAAGCTTTCACTCTAGCCAACTATTAATATAATATTTGTATTACGTGAGATAAACAATCTTATAAATAGTGTCATTTAACAAGTATTTAACATCACAAAAAAAAAAAATTTTCTTCGGTAAAAATGTCCAAGCTATACAAAGATATTCTCTATTTGATATTAATAGAATTGAAAAATGATGAAAAAACTTTAGTATCGTGTCTTTCAGTTAATAAAACATGGTTTGAAATAATTATTCCAATTTTATGGAAAAATCCTTGGAAATATTTAAAGAAAGGAAAAGAGAAAATACTATTAAATGTAATTATTTCACATCTATCAGACAAATCAAAATATAACTTAAAGAGACAATGCAACAATTTTTCGATGAATACATATCAAAAGCCTATATATAACTATATTTATTTTTGCAAACATTTAAATTTTGATGTGATCACTATGATGATTAATACTATAGATGAAAAATCCGAAATTCCAATTATAAAAAATGAAATATTTAAACTTTTTATAAATGGAAATACAAAGTTTACACACCTTCATATACCTTATCAATTTAATTATCAAATACATCTTATTCCAAGGGCCAAAAGCTGCTTTTCAGAACTTGAATTTCTTAAATGTAATACTAGAATAGATGATAATGTTCTATTTGGAATAATAGAAATATGCAAATCAATAAGAAAATTGGAACTTTTTATTGAAGTGAGTAAAAACAATTATGGATTTGTTAAATTAATTGAAAACTTCAAAAATTTATTTAATGTTCGATTATTAACTCATAAAAATCCAAAATTTATTGATAAACTATTCCATGAAATTCTTGAAAATTCATTGATTAAACATGCAAATACTTTACAATATTTCAAGATAACTGAACAACCTATAACAAATATTCTTTCATCTTTAAGAAATTTAAAAATACTGGAAATGGAAGATTATAATATTCACTTTTTTATTAAATGGAGACGTTTATGGAATATATCTCTTATATCTCTACCATTCTTGCAAATTTTAAGAGCTAAATATATACAAATTAAAATATTAACAAGTTTAATTGAAAATACAAATGGATTTCTTACTGAAATAAATATTGATAAGATATTTCATCAAGAGATTAATAATAAAAAGATTATTCGAGCTATTTATCAAAATTGTCCAAACCTGAAGTATCTTAAACTATTGTTTAAAATTAGTAATGTTTTAGAGTTAAATAAACTATTATTAACTTGTCAATATTTAAATGGATTATATATTATTTATGAAGAGAATAGTAGGGATTTGTTCAAAATTTTAATCAAATCATCACCAATTGGTTTATATAAGTTCAAATTTGATAGATTTTTTAGTCATATTTCATTTAATGTGGAAACTTTAAAATTATTTTTTGATGGATGGAAAGGCAGACATCCTATGTTATTACAATTCGCTAAAAGGAAAAAGAAAAAGTATATTGATGAATTGATAGAAAAATATAAAGCAGAAGGAATAATTGAAAAATTTGATTATTTGTGTGGATTTGAAGATTTTGAATGGAGGGAAAAAAGATTTAATTAATTTTTTTGTGGTTTTTTTTTCAAAAAAAAAATAATTTTTTTTTATTATGGTTATATAGTGATTAGCAAATACACAATAGCTAAACATGCATTTAATATAATTTGAAATCTTTATTAAAGTATTATATAGTCATTATCCTTAACACTTCTTTTACTTTAATAACCTAATCAAATGACAGGATTGACATGATTCTCAAAATTTATAAATTATATAATTATTTCGCTATTCCCTATCGATTTTAAAATTTTTATTTGTTAAAATATGATAGCTTATCTTGTGTTCGCATCATTTCTGTGGAGTAAATATATAAGAAATCAAAAAGAAATCAAAAAGTATGTTTGTACCTTTATCTCACCTTTATCATACCAAAAATAAAAGAAAAGAAAAGAAAAGAAAAGGTAGATAAGGAAGAGAGAAGTGAGATACAATTTGCATATTTGCATTAAGAGTTAGATCGTAAAATGGGTTAGCCTGTTAATATAGTACAAAAGTATCGATTATGTATTAAAAATGTGATGATAGATCGTAACTTAATCTTTTTTTTCTTCACCCGAAATTAGACATCCAAGAATTATTTCTGTTTAATACGTAATTAATTATGTTCAGCTTATAAAAAAAGAAACTATTTAAGGATTTTTAAAGGCGCATGTACAGGGAATCTCGATGTGTTTACTTATATCAGCTTTGTAAATTTTTTACAAATAGTTAATAAAGTTTACACGTTCATTAATAAAAAAAAAATAAAGACTCGAAGAATTAACTGTATTTTTTCTTGATATATTTTATTTATTTATTACTACTGATAAATAAATACTGTACATTGCAAATATTTTAATTTATTTATTAGACATACAAAATCAAATAATTTGATCAATTACAAACTGATTTTATTTACGTAAAATTAAAACATTTACATGTACTTTATAAATCAGTGTTGAACAATAAATTTATACAAATAATAACAATTAAGAAATGAAATATATTAAATTCGCCTTCATAAAATAAATTAAGAATTACTTTCTATATTTAAACTTTGTTATTTAATAGATAATTTGCGTAAAAATTCAGTTAATTAAATGGAATAATAACAGATAATAAATTAAACATATAAATTTAAATGAACTTACTTTGTAAAATCTATAATTTCCGCTGAATCATTGTTAATATTATCATATTTTGGAAGATCTTTCGTAAATGGATTAAGTATTCGAGATTTATAAATAGCTTTTGGATGAATTATTGATTGTTTGTTTTCAAAAAGGAGATGTGATATTCTATATTTTTCTGCTTCTTCGTACTGGCGCAATATATCAAAAAATGTTGATAATTCTTCAACATTTGGTCTATTGGTCGGATTTAAATCCAAACATTTTTTCATCAAATCAATATACCATTTTGGTGCCTCTGGCTCACTTAATTCAGGTTTAATTCCATGACATATGTTTAATGCTAAATATTGATCATGCGCCAAATTTTCAAAAGGTTGTTTTCCAGTTGCTATAAAATACATTATCATTCCAAAACTATATATATCTGCTGCTTGAGTATAGGACCCTCCTCTTAACACTTCAGGAGCTACATAAGGCATAATTCCATAAATTTTTGTTTTGTCTATATTACCAACTTCTCCACATAATCCCATATCCGAAATAATACACGTATTTTCAGAAAAAACATTAAAAACATCATGTCCAATTAATATATTTCCTGTATGAAAATCACGATGTACCATTTGCTTTTGATGAATTTCTTTAAGACCATCAGCAATACCGCTCAAAAACATTCTTTTCTCATGCCAACTAAAATTTTTGTAATTTTTATTTATCCAATTATCGAGACTCCCACCTTCTGCATAATGAAGGACAATAATATAATCTTTTGTATTAGGATTTTGAGATATTCCATATATACTAAGAATACTACTACATGTTATTGTATATTCTTTAACCTAAAAGTACAGAAAAAATTATTATTAATACCAAAATGTATTTATATTAAATACATAAAAACTTTTATACCTCATTTAAAAACTCATCAATCATATTTTGAGAGTTATGTAAACATTTTAAAGCAATTCTATAATTTGGTCTTCTTTTATATTTATATGGCTTAATAGCATTATTCATCATCAGATAACTATTTTCATGAATATTTAATGGTCCATCTTTCCATATTGCCGAATATACTGTAGAAAAACCACCCTTGCCTATTTCTTTAATATCATTAAATTGATTATATGGTATCCATTCAAACACTAAATCAGAATGAGAATTAATTTTTGATTGTATTTCCTGAATAAAATCATCAATTTTTTCATTATGACTACTAGTCATATAATCTTTTTTCAAATAATTTATCTGGCATAGTTTACACCATTTACTATGAATGATTGTATATTGTTCACCACATTTTTCACAATATCCATCTTGAAGAACCATAATATAATCTTTGGTATCTGGATTTTGAGTTATTCCATATATTTCATGAATATTATTATGACGCTTTATTGGATGTTTTTTAACCTTTATTTGAAATATAAAAAAAATTATTACTATAATGAAAATCAAATATATAAAGAAATTAAAGAAAATTTGTACCTTATTTAAGAATTCATCAATCATATTTTGAGAATTATGTAAACATTTTAAAGCGATTTTATAATTTGGATTCCTTTTATTAAAATCAATATAATTACTATTTAATGGCTTATTTTTCCATATTGCTGAATATACTGTAATTAAATCAATTTTGCGTATTTCTTTAATGTCATCAAACTGATTGTATGGTATCCATTTAAATATTATATCATCATATGAAACAATTTTTAATTGCATTTCTTGAATAAAATCATCTATTTTTTCATTCCCACTGGTCCAATTTGTAAAATTATTTTTCAAGTAATTTATTTCACATGGTTTACACCATTTATTATATATTTNTGNATACTGTTTACCACATTTTTCACAATATCCATTTTGAAGAACCATAATATAATCTTTAGTTTCTGGATTTTGAGATATTCCGTATATATTAAGAATTTTATCACAAGATTTTATTGAGTATTCTTTGACCTAAGGTATAAAANATTGATGTTATACAAATTGCAAAATATTTAAATTAAATTTATTGAGAAATTTCATACCTCATCTAATAATTTATTAGTCATATTTCGAGGATACCATTTTAAATTAACTTTTTTGTTCATACTTCTTATATACCGATATATATATTCTATATCATAATATAATGGTCCATTTTTCCATATTGCTGAATATATTGTAGCAAATTCATCTTTGTCTATTTCTTTAACATTGATAAATTTATTATATGGTATCCATTCAAATATAATATCAGCCAAATCATTAACTTTTAATTGCATTTCTTGAATAAGATTGTCAATTTGTTCATTTCCACTAGTCCATTTATATATTTCTTTTAAATAATTAATTTGACACTTACACCATTCAATATTTATATCTGTATATTGTTTATAACAAATGTTGCAATAATTATTTTGAAGAACCATTATATAACTTTTTGTATCAGGATTCTTAGTTATTCCATATATTTTAATAATTCTACTATGATTATAGGAATTTATTATATATTCCTTAGCCTTAAAAAATAAAAAAAAGAATGTACTATATTAAAAAAAAGGAATATTTAAAAATTTAAATTAGATGCATGAAAAAATTCATACCTCATTTAGAAATTCATTAATCATATTTTGAGAGTCATATAAATACTTTAAATTTACTCTACAATTTGGATACCTTATATATTTACATGCAATTTTATCATAATAATATAATGGCCCATCCTTCCATATTGCTGAATATATCGTAGTAAATTCATCTTTGTCTATTTCTTTAATATCATCAAACTGATTGTATGATATCCATTCAAATATTGGTTGTTTAAATTCAATTTTTAATTGCATGTTTTGAATAAAATCATCAATTTTTCCATTTTCACTGGTCCAGTTTGTAAAATTATTTTCTAAATAATTTATTTGGCATAATTTACACCATTTATTATCTATGTCCGTAAATTGATTGCCACATGTTTCACAGTATCCATCTTGAAGAACTATAACATAATTTTTTGTATTCGGATTTTGTGAAATTCCATATGTGAATGTTATTTTGTAATTTTCAATCTTAAAACATAAAAATTTTTTATTATATACTAAAAAAAAAAATACTTAAAATAGATTTATAGAAATTTACATACCTCATTGAAAAGTTCATTGGTTATATTTTGCAAGTTATGTAAACATTTCAAAACAACTTTTTTGTCGTTCTGATTTCTCTCATATTTATATGTATTACTATCATAATATAATGGACCATCCGACCATATTGCTGAATATACTGCAGCAAAATCATCTTTGCTTATTTCTTTAATGTCTTCAAACTTATTATATGGTATCCATTCAAATATAATATCATTATAAGAATTAATTTTTAATTGCATTTTCTGAATAAAATAATCAATTGTTTCATCTTCACTGATCCAGTTTGTAAAATTATTTTTTAAATAATTTATCTGGCATGGCTTACACCAGTTCTTACCTGTATATTTATTTCCGCATTTTTCACAGTGTTCATTTACAAGAACCATGATATAATCTTTAGTTTCTGGATTCTGAGATATCCCATACATGTTATGAATATCATAATAATAATCCACTATATATTCTTTAGCCTTAAAATATAAAAAAAATTGTCACATCAATAAAATATTTTATAATATCTAAATTAATTCATAAAAAAATTTCTTACCTCGTTTAAAGAATTACATAACTTTAAAATAACTTTACAATTTGAATTTCTTTCATATTTATGTGCATATTTATTATAATTTAATGGCCCATCTTTCCACATTGCTAAATATACTGTACCTTTGCTTATTTCTTTAATGTCATTTAACTGATTATATGGTATCCATTCAAATACTGTATCATATTCAAATTTTAATTGCATTTCTTGAACAAAACTATCAATCGTTTCATTATTACTGGACCAGTTTGTGAGATGTTCTTTTAAATAATTTATTCGGCATGGTATACACCAGTAATTTCCTTCTGCATATTCATTCCCACAATTTTCACAGTATTCATTTTCGCGAACCATAATATAATCTTTTGTATCTGGATTTTGAGTTATTCCATATTCAAATATTGATAATGCTTTAGCCTTTTAAGAATTTAAAAAAAAATTATTTATCCCTTTTAAATTAACAAAATACTACTAAAAAAAGCAATAAAATTCATGAAGAAATTTCATACTGTACCTCATGTAAAATCTCATCAATCATATTTTGAGAGTTATAAAAATATTTTAGAAAAACTTTATAATTTGGATACCTTTCATATTTATATGTATTTGTATTATAACATAACGGCCCATCTTTCCATATTGCTGAATATATTGTAACAAATTCATCATTGTCTAGTATTTCATCTATTTCTTTAATGTCATCGAACTGATTATATGATATCCATTCAAATACTATATTATGAAATAAAGAATTAATATTTAATTGCATATACTGAATAAAATTATCAATTTTTTCATTTTCACTAGTCCAATTTGTAAAATTATTTTTTAAATAATTTGTTTGACATGGTTTACACCACTTATTTTTCGTATCTGTATATGTTTTATTACATATTTTACATATAAAATCTTCGTTGTGCGATGACATTGTAATTTATCAAGCATTTGCAAAAGGAAATTTTTGAATTCCAATTTTAATGCCAATTTAATTACGATATAAATAAAGAACTATATATAGTTAGTTCAAATTGCTTACATGACTAAAATTGCAGTTTCACTAATTTCACTCATAGTTCTGATTGGTTACCTTATTATTGACCAGCACCACATCATATGATGATGATCGATGCCAATTTTAACAACACATTTTAACCCACAAATAAGCTTTTGTTGAAAAATTTTCAAATTCCGGCAAGAATTTTCAAAAATTTTCTATTGACAATCATTTCTTTAATTTACTATTGATTTACATGCAAAGTTGCCATGTAATTCAAAAAAATTTCCTTTTTGGTAAAAAAAGATCCATTTAATCTTATATATTGTTGTACTGTGCATAGACATAAGATATAGACATAGACATAGACATGGACATGGACAGAGATTGAACAATCATAATGAAACTTTTTTGCGCAGAATTTTAACTGTGCTACTAAAAATAATTGTTAATATAGATAGATCATGAAATAATCGCATTTTTTTACTTTATGTTGATCAATTTCTTATTTTATTCGTCTTTGATTATTTAATTTATTTATGGTGGTTTTCAAAATTATTGAAATTGATGCCGATCATTGCATGTGATAAAAAAGTTTTTAAGCCACAACATGTCCGTTCATTTCTTACAATAAAATTTTATTTTTTAATATTTTTTTACCATTTTTTTTTTAATATTTAGGTTAATAAATACTTTATTTAACTTATTTATAATAATATTAAGGTTTATATAATAAAAAACCCAGTATTATACCCTTTAACTGTTGAAATCACAACTTTTTTTCTTTGAATCAGAAAAAAACACAAAAAACACACAGAAGAAAAATAGGAATCACAGTGAAGTTA
>QKYT01000017.1:155803-170880 GCA_003550305.1 Glomus cerebriforme | reverse complement strand
TTGAATAAAATCATCTATTTTTTCATTCCCACTGGTCCAATTTGTAAAATTATTTTTCAAGTAATTTATTTCACATGGTTTACACCATTTATTATCTATGTTTGTGTATTGTAAATTACAAATTCTACAATAATTACTTTGAAGAACCAATATATAATTTTTTGTATCTGGATTCTTAGTTATTCCATATATTATTATCTTTCTGTCATTATAATAATTAATTATATATTCCTTAACCTTAAATATAGAAAAAATATAAATATTTTTTTATTAAAAAATATAGATAGATATTTAGATTAAATTCATGAATAAATTTCATACCTCATTTAAAAATTCTTTATTCATATTTTGAGAAATACGTAATGATACTCTATTGTTTGGATACCTTTTATATTTATATACAGCATTATCATAATATAATGGACCGTCTTTCCATATTGCTGAATATACTATAGTAAATTCATCTTTTTCTACTTCTTTTACTTCAATAAACTTATTATATGATATCCATTCAAATATTATATCATCATATGAACCAATTTTTAATTGCATTTCTTGAATAAAATTATCAATATTCTCATTTTCGCTGGTCCAGTTTGTAAAATTTGTTTTTAAATAATTTATTTCACATGGTTTACACCATTTATTAGTTATTTTTGTATACTGTTTACCACATTTTTCACAATATCCATTTTGAAGTACCATAATGTAATCTTTAGTTTCTGGATTTTGAGACATTCCATATGTAAAAAGTTTATCACGAATATCACGTTTTATATTGTAATTTTCAACCTTAAAATACGAAAAAAAAATTATTATAATCATGCAAAGTACTCAAAATAGATTTATAGAAATTTTACATACCTCGTTCAAAAGTTTATAAGTTATATTTTGCAAGTTATGTAAACATTTCAAAACAACTTTTTTGTCGTTCTGATTTCTCTCATATTTATATGTATTATCATCATAATATAATGGTCCATCCTTCCATATTGCTGAATATGTTGTAGCAAAATTAACTTTGCCTATTTCTTTAATGTTTTCAAACTTATTATATGGTATCCATTCAAATATAATATCATTATAATAATTAATTTTTAATTGCATTTTCTGAATGAAATCATCAATTGTTTCAACTTCACTGGTCCAGTTTGTAAAATTATTTTCTAAATAATTTATCTGGCATGGATTACACCAGTTTATATATGTATATTTATTTCCGCATTTTTCACAGTATTCATTTACAAGAACCATGATATAATCATTAGTTTCTGGATTCTGAGATATCCCAAATATGTTGTAAATAATATAATGATAATCCATTATATATTCATTAACCTTAAATATAAAAATTATTGTATTAAAAAAATATTCATAAAGTATTAAATTAATCAGTGAAGAAATTTCATACCTCTTTTAAAGAATTACATAATTTTAAAACAACTCTATAATTTGAATTTCTTTCATAATTATGTGCATATTTATTATATTTTAATGGCCCATCTTTCCACATTGCTAAATATATCATATCATTACTTATTTTCTTAATAACATTTAACTGATTATATGGTATCCATTCAAATACTGTTTGTCCCAATTGAATTTCTAATTGCATATCTTGAACCAAATTATCAATCTTTTCATCGTTACTGGTCCAGTTTGTAAAATTAGTTTTTAAATAATTTATTTGACATGGTCTACACCAGTAATTCATATTATCTGTATATTCATTCCCACAATTTTCACAGTAAACACTTGTAAGGACCATAATATAATCTTTTGTATCTGGATTTTGGGTTATTCCAAATGTAAAGAAAAATAATTCTTCAGCCTTAAAGGATTCAAAAGAAAAAATTGGTTTATCTTTATTAATTATAATAACACAGTCATATACAAAAAAAAGTAATTAAAATTATGAAGAAATTTCATACCTTATATAAAAATTCATCAATCATATTTTGGGAATTATGTAAACATCTTAAAAAAACTTTATAATTTGGATATCTTTCATATTTATATGTATTTGTATTATAACATAATGGTCCATCTATCCATATTGCTGCATATATTGTAACAAAATCATCGTTATCTATTGCGTCTATTCCTTTAATGTCAAACTGATTATATGGTATCCATTCAAATATTTCATAATTTTTAATATTTAATTGCATTTTTTGAATGAAATTATCGATTTTTTCATTCTCACTGGTCCAATATATGAAGTTATTTTTTAAATGATTTGTTTGACATGGTTTACACAATTTATATTTCGTAACTGTATATTTTTTATTACATGTTTTACATATAAAATCTTCATCATGAGATGACATTGTAATTAAAATTTCAAGCGAGAAAAATTTTTTGAATTACTATACAAATAAAGAATTATTTATGGTTAGTTCAAATTACAGATCAGGTCATCGGGAAAAATATGGACCCGAAAGATGTAACAGAGAAATGTTGCACGGCTAAAATTGTAACAAAAATATATACCTCACATGACTTCGTATAATTGGTCACCTGTGTCACTTCTCCCATAATAAAAGGAAAGGATTTATCGGTAAATATTGAGATACAGTATATTGTCGAACGAAAATTCAAGATGGTTAAATAGCAGTACCCCGAAATATATATGTAGGGGTGGGTACACTATTGTGTCGCCATCATAGAGGGATTCTATGAAGTTAGGTTTGGATTTACGTATAAAATAAGAATTTTATAGTCAAAGTTAGGTTATTTTAATGTTTAATATTTTGCTGATCATATACAATATACAGTATAAAAAAAAAAAAAAATTATTAAAAAAAATCGCGATTATCAGAATTTTATAAAAAATTCAATTAACTTAAAATATTTATTAAAACTTCAAAAACTTAATAAAAAATTTTTTCTTAAAAATTAAAAATTTAATTTTTTAAAAAAAATTGCATAATAATCTAAGGTCAGAAGATTTTTTTTTCTGATTTTCTGGTCAACTTTGTGTACTGAACTTATAAAAAAACCTTGCGTACAGCTATTAGTAAAATCTCCAAAGTCACCTTACTCTTTTATATATTTCGGGTAAAGCATACTTAAAACATATGCATAGCAGATTTTCATAAGGTGGTAGGATATCACGCAACTAAAGATTTAGATGTAAAGTTATAAATATTACACAAATCTTACAAATATTATAAATTTTTAAATACACAGTCATTACAATTGATTTATAATAGGTGAAATGAATAATTTTGAAGATCAAAAATCAATTTTATTTTTTTTTCTATTTCAAAACAGAATTTTAAAATAAATAAATGTTACTTTAAGCGTAATTATTATTAAATAATACATTATGTTTTGCATTTCGTGTGTATTTATTGCTACGATATATAATTTTAGTATCATCAATAGTGATTTATTCGGTCTCAAGAATGGATTGGTAGTTGAGATTTTGGACTTGAAGCAGATTGGTTTTTCAGATCATCATATCGGAGGTTTTTTGTGGTTTAACGAATTATTAATATAAAGTCAGAAACGTAATCAAGCAAAAATATTTTTCATTATAAAAATATTTTTTTTTTATAAAAAAAAAGTTTGAATGTTAATTATAATAACTTAATTTTATACTTTTTTTTTATAAATAAATTTACTTTGTATGACGATCCAAAAAATGTATTTATAAAACGTGTGAGCTAATATGTCCCTGAAGCTAATAATGTAAGTTTTGAATTTTAATGTCGAATAAATTTTTATTAAAAAAGTCTGGAACTTGATTTAAAAAGACAATAATGGAAAAGAGTACTTTGATTCTTTACTCAATACAATGATATAAATATAAAACTCGAGAAGATCGTAATATAACCGATTTTTTTTTCTTTTGACATGAGACAAAAAAAAAGTCGTAAATAATAAATAATCAATATTTATTACAATTTAATGAAATGCTTCGTTTATTTTCGTCTGTTTCAGATTTTTTCGTTATAAATGTGACGGTTACGGTTATTAGTGTTTTGACAAAATTTTCGTTTTATCTGATAAACTTATGAAATTTTCTTTTGGTTTATTCGATTAATGTTGGTCGAGTGTTTTCGCATATAAATTTATTCTAAAGGAAGATACAAATGAATACTAAGAAACCTTCAGAATATCGAATTTATTAGTTAAGAAATAATGAATAGTATAACGTACGTTCGTATAAGTGCATTATGTTTCAGCACTAAGAAAAAAAAACCATTTTAATTAAAAAAAAAGACTAATTTATACAGAAACAAACAGTAAGAATCTTTATAATTTAAGGTAATTTCTATCACATTAACTTGAGTCATTTAATTTAGAAATTTTAAATCATATGATCACGTGATAAATATTAAGATTGCGAAATTGGATGTTGATAATTTTTTGTTCATGGCAGAAAGAGATTTTTTTTTACTGATATCCTTCCAATAGATTTATTATACCTTCTATTCATGTACTTCCTTTTTAAAGATAGTCGTGAAATTTTATATGGAATGTTTTCTAAGTTTTAATATTTGAAATCGATATTTGATATTATTGGTAAACGGGAGATGTCATAGAAGTAAACAACTATTTAACTAACATTAAAAAAAGTTAGTTTCATTACTTTGAATAACTAATGATTTTCGTAAGATAAAAAAGAGTGACGTCATCAATTTTTGATGATATCATGACCTAATTTGGAAACAATAAAATAATGTATAATCACGTGAATACACATTAAGTCTTTTTATGTAATAACGGGGGAAAACCCTTATCACCTTATGCATAGATCGCATTTATACGTACATACTTAGATAATTATTATTCGTTCATTTTATAATTGGTTGATTTTATGTGGTAAATAAAGCCACGATAATAAGTATTATATAAAACAATTGTTGTATCATTTTATATTATGTTATGTTTACTATCATACTATCATCATACGTACTAAATTTGGTACTAATTTACTAAAGATGAACAATGAAAACCACTCAATATCAATGAAAAAATTTAAATAAGTTCCAAAAATAATTTCAAAAAACAAAAAATAAATCCGTAGTTTTTAGTATATAGAAATATTTTACGATTTATATGAAAAGACAGATTCAGAATCAAATATTTTCTTATTATGAACAACCTTATCGAAAAAAAAACAATTCTAAATGGTTGTATTATTGTTAATCTCCTGTTTCAAGGTTATTGTAAGATTATTAAGGATAGATCTAATGTTCATAAAAACAATTATCTGTTTGAATTTATAATTATTGTTTTGTTTGTTTTTGTGCGTCTAATTCATGTCAGGTTTTAACAATTTTCTTTGGAATATTTCTCAGAACGGTCATGTGATTTTGTAACAAATCGTTTCATCATTTTCATGTGGGCTGAATTATTTATTTATATAAATGATTTACTATTTTTTTTTCGTCTTTTCTTACATTCTATAATTTCTTAAAAAAAAAAATTTTTTTTCCTTTTTTTTACAACTTATAATGTACGGATTAGTTCCTTCAACTTCCTCTTCAGTGCCAATACCTAAAAAAAGACTTAAACTTGGCCGAAAAACCCTTGACTCAGCCAAGGAACAACTACTAGCACTACAGGAGAGAGAAGTTACGGAAGTGTTGGTTACAGAAGGGGTGGTCATAGAAGAAAAAGAAGAAGAGGAGGAGGAAGAAGAATTGGAAACCGGAATTGTTGTCGCTAAAAATATTTCGCTTGAAACTTACCTTAATTATCACAAGCAAGAAACAGGACTTACAGTTGATATGCGTCTCTTAGATGGGAATGTTATTATTTATGAAGTACCTCTTGGTCCTCATGCAGCAGTAGCAGGAGAAATCGGAAAATTAATGGGTATTTGGCACAACAATCTAACGATCCTTGGTGAACGAGATGTCATTGTGGATAGGAATACGGTGGTTCGTCCTGATGCATCTATTCAACCAGACGACCTACCTCGTCCTCCAGTTGGACAGGAATGTGATAAGGCGGGTTGGCCATATCCGACGGTTGTTGTGGAGGTTGGCTTGTCTGAGGGAACAAAAAGTTTACATGATTTAGCTAGAAGATATTTTGATAGAAGAACTACTGTACAACTATATCTTGCAATCAAAATATTTGGTCGTCGTAGAGATGGTACCCGTGCATTGTTAGCATTTTTATATCAACGTACAAGTTCAAATCCTGGGAGACCCGTTTTAGTTAAATCTTTTGGGACAGCACCAATAGATTCCAGTACATTAAAATTTTTCAGACGCAGAGGGGTTCCTGATCAAGATATTACCGGTTTCGGAAGACATTTGGCACCTCCATGTAATGGTCCTGGTTTTCAAATGTATCAAATAAATTTTCCAGCAACTGCAATATTCTATGGTTCTCCTGCTGGTATTCCACCTAATTTAATGAACGGATTTGATTTAGATCTATATAAGCTTCAACGAAAAGTGTTGCAATATGTATAACGATAATTATGATTACATATTTCATAAAGATGTAGAAAGGAAGATATAAATAGCAAATAAATCAAAAGAAATAATTTAGTGTATTTTTTTTTCATTAATGACATTTAACTGAATGGAAGTGATGTGCGGTAACTTCATTACCCTTAACATTTTATTTTAAATATAATAAGAATTAATAATAATGTTATTATAATTGGGGAATTTAGCTAAAAAATGAGATTTTGGGCGAGTTTATAAATGCAAATTTTCCGATGAGATACTGTACTTGTTATCCGAACCATTTGTGTGATTGGCCGATTGATTTTCAATCGATATACAGTATCAATTATTAGATTCATCCTGTTGTTAATAGCTAAAATTTGAATTTTTTTACTTAAATGAGATTGATTTTTATTCGTTATATATATATATATTAGAGAGAGAAATATATGATTATACTGTATAATTTAGCGCAATTAAATATAATTTATTTTTTTGTGCTAAAAATTTCCCTTTGATTAATTGGATTATATGTAGTTTTGTGTATAATAAGTATTATAAATTTTATGCATCGTTAAAACTATAATAAAATATATACTGTGTAATTTTATGTCTGCAGTAATTTTTAAGCATTTTTCACTTTTCCACTTTTTACACCTCAAATAAAATCTTCACTTTTTCTCAATTCACTTTCTCTTCGTTCTATTTCTAATTTTTATCTAACCTTTTCCTTTCCAATTCTTCTTTACGCTCTTCAATTTCAATTCCAGAATTTTTTTCTGAAATTCAATATCATTTTGACTATGCCTAACATTTTTTATTCGACTTTGAAATTGGAATATATATATATATTTTTTTTCTAAAATAAATAACAACAACACGTGAATAAATATAGAATTATTAAAAAAATATCATATTATTGGCTTCAATTTTTCTTTGATACCGCTTTTGTTTCTGCTTGACATAGGAACATTGTATTGATGATTATTATGAAATCTTTTGTATAATGTTAAATCATAATTCCACGAGCTGAAAAATAAAAAATTTATAATAATTTAATAAAATACATTAAAAAATATTAATAAAATTTTAAATAAACTTACTGGAAAATTGTAGTTTTAAGTCTTAATCGCGTCCCTTCTTTACTTACATTTGAATGAGAACATTCAAAAACCTTTGTATCAAATGGAGTGGTTCTCCACACATCATAATCCATTAATGAATAATTACGATTTAATGATGCCAGTATCCATGGTGTTTTATATTCGTTAATCCAATCTATTTTTTAATATATATACTGTATATATATATTAATATAAATTGATTCTAAATAAAATAAACACAATTCTTTACCATTTATATTTTCATAATTTATAATTTGTAATTGCTCAAATAAAAAGTTCACATCATCTTTCGTTTTGGCTTTAGGAAGTTGACGCATCAAAGACTTGTTTTCATTCAAATATTTTGAATTTCTTATATTTCTATTTTGTTAAATAATAGAAGTAATTAGTTAAGAATTATTTATAATCGATCCAATCAAAGTTTTTTTTTTACCTTTCAAAATGAATCTAAAATATAAAGTAAATGCTGATCTGCATCTATAGAATCGTACAAAGAATTTAAAACTAAAGATAATCCTTTAACTTGACCTTTATCAAGGTCAACAATAATAGCAGCCCATCCTTCTTTTCTGGATTGAAATAATAAAATGATGGCTTTTCTCCAGTTAAATCTTCATAGACTTTAAAAAAAGCTGTAAACATACATTGATAGACTTTAGCATTGCTTCCATATGAATATATTCTACAAAATGTTACCACTGAAATAAAAAAATTATAAATTATAGTTGATGATTTATTCATAAAACTTGAAAATTTTGACCCTTACTTACCACTATTGTTATCTTCATCATAAGCATTAAACTCGAGTTCATTTATTTCTCCAAATACACGCTTATAAGACATATCCACCATAAAATATTTAAATTTTGACACGTATTCAGCTTGTGATTTAAGCATGCATAAATAATATCAAGATATGCCCATCATCCATGAACGCTAAAAATAAAAAATTTAAATTTAAAATCTTATTATAATAAGATTACTATAATTTTGAGTAAGTATATTCTCGCAAATTTGATTCATTTTTATTATAAGCATGGACTACGTCCATAACATGGATGTAAGAGTTTCTGTTCCTTCATTATAATATTACGAAGCTTATCAATGTTATTCATAGAAGCATGAATATCTGATAAAACAGTTTCACCAAAAACTGCTTTTATTAATGGACCTATATTTGAAAATCAAAATTAAATTAAATTTAGAACTAAAATAATAATAATAATAAAAAAATAATATGATAATATGATAATTACCAGAAATAGTTTTCGTGAAGTAGAATCATTTAAGAGATCGTTGGAATTTTCAATTAATTTCTTTAAATCTTCTTGTAAATAGTATGGTGTTCGGTGAGGTGGGGGAGATGGATGTGAATGAGTATTTTTTACAACCATAACTATATATGGACGTGATTCTAAAATCTAAAATCAAGTATATGTATGTAATCAAGTATATGTATATAAAAAGAATAAAAGAATTCTGGGATTTGTTTATTTTGGAACATATAAAAGGGGAAAAAAATATTTGCAGATAATTGACATCATCTCGATCTGAAACTAATACTTATATAAGAAAAAACGGGCACTTGCAGTATTTGATTTTTTTATTTTCAACTATTTCCGAATTCTTTTACTTCTTATTCCGTATATTATTATTATTTTAGATTTAACTATTAAAATAAGCAACCATCCTGGACAATCCTACAAGCGTAACCTGCCAGATACATTGAAGAATTATATAGTTGCTGCCCTGTGAAAGGCAAATCCTTAGCGAAATATCGTTCTGTGATCTTAGTATCTAACATAAGGAATATTTTTTTTTTATTTCTTTTTTTGTGGAAATTTTTTGATAAACTGGGTTTTAGAAAGAGGAGTGTTTTCTGTTTAAGAAATATATTAAAATTTTATTTCTTCTAGAGTTACCGTATGTAATACATGTAAATGTCATTATTATTCATATAAAAACATATGCTTATTAGAATATAACTTGATTATTTATTATCAATACATTGTAAAAATATTTCTCATAAGTAAATATTATTGATTTTTTGTACAAATATGATATTCTCGTATGATATTCCTGAATTAGTATATTAAAATTATTCAATTTGAATCGCCTAAAAAAAGAAAATATTTAATTAATAAGCATTTAATAATTATAAATTTATAAAAATCCTACCTTCTTATCATTTTGTTCTAAATTCAAATCGCTTAAAATATTATTCCATGTCGTTGAATTCACAGCTTCCCGATAAGTTGGGGCAACATTACATGTTCTCCATGCATTTTTTTTTAGTATTTTTACAAATAAAGAAAAAATTACTTGCTTTTTTGAGGTACTTAGGTTTTTTTGAGGTTCGGATAATTCACTAGTTTCAAGTTTTTTTCCACCATCTCCATGTTTATTCTTGTATTTTTGAAGAAGTAATTCTAACTCAATAAATGGCTTGTAAACATCTGCGCTGGCTTTTCCTGCCATGCCATAAATTATTCTTTTTATTGTTTCTTACCTTTCTTTTTTTTCATCACTCAAACTAATTGAAAATTCATCAAAAGTTTCATTATTTTGATCTAAAATTTTATCGTAATTAAAAATCTAATAATTGAATTTTTAATTTTTTCTTGATCTGCTAATTTTCCGGATACCTTTTTTTTAGGGATTGTCTTTTCTTTATCTTTTTCTTTTAAATCACGAATTTTTGTTTTTAGTTCTTCAATTTCAATTTTTAATTGAATATTTTCATCTTCCATTTCATTAGTATTAAGATTAATATTTGCTATAATGTTCGATATGTCACTATTATTTTCCTCATTATTCTCCACCCAGACGTTATTTTTTTTTATAAAATTTTTGTTTTTAAAAATTGCATCTTTTTTAGTAATTAAAATATATTTATCATCACTAGAAATTTGTTTTTGTAATGCACTAAACGCTTGTTTAACATTTTCATGTAGTCCCATATTTTTGTATACAAATTAAAAAAGGATGTAATCATGATTTTATTAAATAGCGTGTTGACCAATAACTTTATAAAGTGTGCACTTTGTATTGCAAGAAACTTTAAAGTAAAAAAATGCAACCAGAAAAAAAAAATTAAAAAATTTTTTATACATTTCACATAATAAACAATGAAAATATAATTTATATACCTATATATTTTTTTTAAAAAAAAAATAAAATTAGATTGCGCTAAAAAGATTAAATATAATAAATAAGATATATGCAAACTATGTCTTGTATTTTAAAGAAAGAGCTGTAAAATTATTGATGATATAGGGAATAATATTTTATAGTGATCATGATATAATGTTTTACTTAATATTCTAAAAACTTCTATAAGTTAAAATTATTTTTTTGTGCATAATTTAAAAACAACTGTTAGTCATGATTTAAAAAGTTATACAAGTGACATTATACTAGATTAATCTTAAGTACTATTCATACTTGTTGAGGCAAATATACATTAACAAATACCTTACGCCCCTTGTTTTGATTTTGGGAGGGTTTATTCCTGCTTTTTCCTTTGCCCTTGCTTTGGTTTTTGTTGGACTAAGGTTTGTTAGACTTGCGATGAGTTGTTTTGGAAGAACCTTTGGGTTGTTGCACTGTCGTTTGTTGAACCCGGTTCCCTTTTTGTTGTTTTGGAGACCAGCAGTGACAAAAGGGGCTTTTTATTTTCAAGAGTTGAGTTGGTCCTTGGGAGATTTTGGAGGTGAAAGTGTCTATTTCATCATTATTATTTTGAAAAGAATTAATTAGTTCAATAACTTATTTTCCAAAAACAAGAAAGAATTATTCATAATTCAGTTGAATGATGCAAGTTTATCTTCAGGTAGACTTAATATAGAAAGAACTTTACATTTGGTGATGTGCAAGTGAAGCAACTAGAGGTTATATTCAATAAGACAGTTCTAGTAAAGAACAACATCTGCCTTTTTCTACTCAGAGAGTAGAAACAGAAGAAGCAACTTGTTTCTGTTGCTGAAGCTCCTGGATTAAGGAGGTTGGGGTATTGTCAAGCTTAGTTTTAGTATCGGTGATGTCACCATTGACATCACAAAGGAGCATGTCAACCACAGCTAAAGAAACTAACTTATTAAGTCACTTGAGTTCTGTTTTATGAAATGACTGAATATCTACTAACCTAAATTGGTACAGCTTCTTAGCTTTTTCATGGTCAATGGTACAGATAACACTGGCAGGAGTATAAAGTGCTTGTATCCATAGCTTCCACTTTGAGGAAAGGACATTAATACCCATTAATTTTATAATTATAATAAACTTTCATTTTGTAATTCAGTGAAAGTCATAACCCCTTTTTTGTTAAGTTTTACTTGGTTACTGGCTTAACTGAAGTAAAACCTAACTTTTTCTTTTTAGCCAAAATGACTCTCCATTTGGCATATTTAGTGTCTTGATAATTTAGGAAATATTATAATTAAATCTACATTAATATATCAGTTATTGGGTGTCAATTAAGGAGAAAAAATTCATTTGAGAGGTCAATGGTTAATTGGAGTCATTTTGTTGTGACCTATTCACTGTATTTCATCTGCATATGCACTGGTTCTGTCTATAAATTCTAATCCATTTGATTAATAACAATTACCATTAGTATCAGAGATCATCTCAAGAGATATAAGGTAAGCCTCTATCTTCTGTTTAAAATGTTCAAGCTCAAAATAGCCTAATATATTTCACTTGGAGAATTTTTGATCAAAATATTTATGTATCTGTTTTTGGACATGAAAAGTCATTTTGGTTTTAATTTGTTTTTCTTTATGGCTTCATAATATAATATTTTATCAATTATAATAAATAATTCTCATAAAAAGTTTTACCCAGGCATCAGATTTTTTCATCCAATCAACTGGTATATTTTAATAGCAACCATTTTATAACCTCACATTGATGTAAGACTTGGTAAACCCATATCCACCTACATTAATAATATTTCATCTTCCATAAAGTGATGTTTTAAATAATATAATACTTAAGACTCCACTAATAAATCATTATTACACACCTTAGTGGGATGATTTCTGAAGTTCTTTTATGAAGATTATCTAATATCATTTTAATTTGTTATATAACTCAAAATTATTTCTAAAATATTGAATTTAATTATTGCACAAAAAAGAAATATTCAGCAGTCTATAAATGTTATTCTCAACATTCTTTGTGTAAAATACCTTAAAATTATACAGTAATTTTTCTTTTCATTAAATGACTTTTCTACATTAAAAAACATACTAATATTTTTTCTAATTTAATTATTTTAATAATAATCATTAGCTCTTTACAAAATGTCTGATATCCATCATAAGATGCAATAAAACAATGTTTTTAGGATCAACATTATCATCATTTCTTTATCTCTTTTTATATTGATAATCATTCTAGATTATTTTTAGATAGCTTCTTTACAAACAAATAATGTTGCCTTTAATTGACTAAAATGAAAATCTTAAAATAGATTGTATTACCCAAAGTAATAGTACCAGTTATTCATTTTTTTATGAATGTTTAATTATCTCACACCTTCAACTAAACCTTCACTTTCTTCATGTTCAAAATAGTAGATTTGTTACACTTTCAACTACTTCATGTTCAATTAATTCTACACTTTCAAATATTTCTTTTTGTTTGAAGAATAGACTACCATGATAAAAAAATCATTATAATGAGATAATTTTCAAAATAAGTATAAGTATTTCTAAATATGTAATGCTGAGTGTATTGTTTGATCACCAACATTTTTTGTAGTTATACCAGTTGGTGCCATCCATGGACCAAAATATTTATTCCAGTTGAATAATTTTTAAAGCCAAATTTAAATTAATATTTTTGTTGTGATAAAAAATAATATTTCTCCTAAACTTTGTTATTTCTTTTTTGCATGTGTTACTGGAACTTTTCTATCTTTTTTTTTGGACCAATATAATACTAATATAATATGAACTATTAATTTAAGTGAAATACACCTATTATACAGTGTTAGCTAACTGATAGAGTTTCTTATCTACGCTATATAACATAAACATCATCCTTATGGTTGGTTATATTTGCCACTTCTTAATTTAATATGCAATATTAAAAATTGAATTATATCATGAAAAAAATGTGATATTATAGGAAGCCATGAAGAACAGACCATATTAAATTAAAAATTTGTATGATATTCTGTTAACATATAAAACATTATATGAAAGAAATACATGTGATATAAGTGACAGTAGGTATATAAGATTCGGAGATAATGGAGAACTGGAACAGTATTTGGATATATAAGATAAGCAAGATTACAATAAAAGAAATATGGATAAATCTAATGAGGAGGAATCATCAAATTTAAAGATGATAAAAGTTGAAAAAAAGGATAATATAGTAATGGATAGTTTAAAATGAGAAAACTATAAATGAATAAAAAAGAGTAATGATTAATAGAAATATTTTGAATATGGAACAAAACAAAAAAGAAAGGGAGATAATGACTAGACTAATGTTGTAGCCCAAACGTAACCATGTCCCGAATCCGACTTGGGATATCCCAAATCAAACTTGGGACAATCCTATGTCCGAAATTTAACCATATCCCAAACAAAACTAGTAAATTTTAAGTGTTTAAGACGTCTCAAACTACCATTTAAGACTGGATTAGTTTGGGACATGGTCAAGTTTCGGATATAAGGTTTTCCCAAGTTTGATTTGGGACATGGTAGTGTTTGGGCTACAACACTAATAAAAGGATTATTTAGAAAATTTAGTTAGCAGATGTGAAATGTAATGATAGAAATAATAAGAATAATGGGAATGGAGAAAAAGAAAAAGAAAAAAGAAGTGAAGCAGAAGGTAGAAGGAGGTGAAGGGTAAGAAATAAGCGTTAAAAAAGCAAAAGGAATAATATTGATATATATTAACTAGTAATATAAAAAGAAGATTGGAAAAAGTACAAGCGGGAGATTTATTTTAGATATAGAGCTTTGTATTTGGCATTTTTTTTAAAAAAAATAATGATACATATCTAATATTAATGTTCATTTGCTTTTAACTACTAGATTATTGAACTTAATTATAAATTTTTGATTTGTAATTGATAAAATATACAAATAAGGAAAAGTTAATCAGGTAAAAAAAAAATGGGTTATTTATTGCTTTATTGCCTAATTCTAAGGATGTCACGTGGTTTAAAACGATGTTTTAAAAAAATTTAAATCAGTTTTTTTATTGTTTTAAATCATTGATCGGATGATTATTAACACTATATACAGATCATACTATATATTTGATGGTATCAGGTGATTTTAATTATAATAGTGTTATTGCTTNTGATTGNCTTTTATGCTAATTAGNGCGTTCTCAAAAAGGAAGGAGATAGGTATTAATTTGGTTAGCATCATGTAGCAAATCAAGGTCCATTCTTTATATATCAGTGTTCGGCAAATGACTTGAAATGACAAATGAATCAAATGACAAGTCATTTGTCATTTGTCATATAAAAGTCAAATGACCAGTCATTTAAGTCATTTAACCA
>QKYT01000017.1:94404-130765 GCA_003550305.1 Glomus cerebriforme | reverse complement strand
ATATATATATATCATATATACATATATTTTTAAGTGTGTAGTAATCGAAAATATATTATTTTTATAAACGTTGGGATATAATATTATTATATATTTATTTTTTTTAATAATTTTTTATTTTTGAGGATAAAAATAGAAAACTTTAATCCAAAAGTTTTAAAAACGGGATATTTTTTTAATGGGTGATATTATATTTGAAGCAATAGGAGATAATGGGATCGATGCAATTGATGGTGAAAGTTTTTCACAATATCCACCACAAATGGGTGAAAATGGATCAAAAGGAAGAGATGCAACGCCAGCAGGTAGAGGATTTAAGGGTGGTACGATAGCGATCAAATTATCATCAATATCAAGTCAAAGAGAACCTGGTCATATTCACATTGAAGGTGAAATAACTTATGAAAATCGTCCGGGTAAAAGGATTGGAGGAGAATATCTTTTGGGTCCAACAGGATTGATTAATTTTATTTCTAGAGGTGGTAATGGGGGAAATTAAAGTGAAAATGAAACCTAAGAGACAAAGAGCTGACTTAAATGAAAAAAAAAAAGAAAAAAAAAAGGAGTTAGAGAAGAAAGAAAGTCAAAGACAAACAAACAAATGAAAAATAAAATTATGAAAAGCTAACCTAAATGGAAAGGATAGGTAAATCTCCTAAAGTGTACCGTGGTTCTTGCTCCACAAGATATTTTATGTACCACAACTTATGCTTCACTATATTAAATATAGTTCTATGCTCCACTATATTTACTTTAATTTGTTATTCTCATTGAATCCAGAATTCATGATATTCATATTTTCAGTTAATAAAACCTGCCTACCTACAGTGCTAGTTCAAAAATAAGCATGTATAGTAATTTTTGCTATGTAATTTTTAACGTTAAGTAAAGATATATTTATTCAACCATAATCATGATTTAATAAGTTGGCCTTATATCACGTGTTAGAGAATTAATAGTCAGGTTATACTAACACAAAGATCAAGGAGATAACGCAGCGGACTGTTACACATTGATGTAATGACCACATGATTACAGAAAGATACATGAAATTTTTAATGAGATTAAAGTGGAATTGATTCTTGATCTTGAAAATTATCACAGGATGTAATTGTTGGAAAATCTCTGGTAACATCTATTTTCTCAGAATTAAGAAAGGAAGATATGCTGTAAAATCATTGGGATTGTACTTGTTATGTCTTTTACTAACTCACGTCATATGATTTTTTATAAATTTCATTTTTAAACTGTCTGTTTTGCACACGATTGATCAGCCTGAGTCACACGTCACACGACACATGACAACATCAAATGAGTAATTTTTTTCGTATGAATCAGTAATTTTTTAAGGCTATATATTTTATATATTTCTCTCTCTCAAGAACCCATACTTTTTTAACGAAATACATCATGTCAAGAAAGAAAACAGCCATATCTGTACTGTAAGTGATAGAAATGATAAAAACGATATACGGGGTAATGAGTATTAAGTTGCTACTAATTTCCTTTTGTTACAGTGCATATCTGAATAATGCCATTGAGAAAGACTCAACTGAAGGACACACAAAAATCGAAGAGCTTCTTTCTGAAGAGATTGAGAAATATTCGGACTGGAATATACATAAATCTCCTGAGGAAAATTTATGCAAAAATGTATATGCGTATGTGAAAAGGCACCACAAATACATAATTAACACAAATTTTTTGGAAAAGGGTGAAGAAATAGGTGCAAAAAAAACTATTAGAGAGTATCTTTATCGATACTTTTCAGAGAAAGAAATCAGTGATTCAGAATTTGAAAATACAACAGCAGATAAATCCGAAATGACGTATGTTTTGCATAATAAAATTCCTAGATTATTTATAGATTATTATTAACATTATAAAATGATTTGTTTATTAATTTTTGGTAGGAATGATGAGCGAATCGAAGAACTTGGTGCTCTTATAGAAATTGTTGAGGGTGAATTTGATGTTACAACATACTTTAATTTGTCAAAATTTAAAATTGACAATCCAAGTCTCAGTAATTCTATATCTACAAATCTTGATAAAATTGTTGAACAACTCAAAAAAATTGGGCAAGATTTGTCGATCGAGTCACATATGCAATTTTATATAACATACTTGCAACGATTAAATCTTGTACTCAAGTTTGCCGGTACGTTATGTTTAATTTCAAAATTACATATTAAAAAATGATTTATTAATAATAATAAAAATGTCTATAGCTCCAATGGTTGGTGATCGTAAGGTTTCTCAAGTTTTTGATGATACAATTTATACAAAAATTGGTATAGCCTCATTAGATCTCAGAAAAGAATTTGGAAAAAAGGTCCCGTTTTCCCTTATATACCCTGGAATGGTTGATGGAAAACCAAGCATTATTGCTGCGGTAAATTTGGCTAAAGGAACTCCAGTTTATAATGTCCCACCTGAGTATAAAGGGTTCCCTGTATTGATTAATTATGGGACTATTAAACCATCATCTTATGAAGTTTACCACAGCTATCAACCTCTTAAGCCAGGAATTAGTATCAGTGATTCTGAAAACAATGGTTTATGTAAGCTAGGGGCAATTTTTAAAGAAAAAAGACAACCAAACAAAAAATACTTACTTACTGTAAGGCACGGAGTTGGCGATACAGATGGCATAATCAAACTGGGAAAGGTAGATGGAATATGTAATCAATAAAATTGTTGATTTCTTTATACTACTGTGCTGACCTTACTTTTTTTAGGATACTTATGAAAACCGTTGTGTTAAAATTAATTATCAGAATTTAAGTATTGATGAATTCGGACACCTTATAGATTATGCATTTTGCGAAGTAGATGAGTGGATTGACAAGTTAATTTCTAACAGACCATGTAGAACTAATATGATTATTAATGATATCAAGAGTACTATTGATATGCAAATTGAAAACATTGGTACAGTATGTGTTCAAAAGATCGGTAGGTCAACAGGACATACTTATGGAAAAATGTTAACTACTTGGCAACGTGGAATCGTAAATAATTTGTTCAATGATGGAGTAGAAGTTGAATTTTTGATTGTTACTGGTGATCATGGTAAATTTGGTAAGTCATTATTTATTAAATTCCTTTTTCAGTCAATCTGACTTTTTTAATAACTATTTGTTATGTACAGGTGATCATGGAGATTCAGGTTCTCCAGTCTACGATGACAACGGTACTTTGTGGGGAATTTATATGGGTACCTTTGAAAATGGAGAAGTATCTGCTGTCATTCCTATCAGTATTATCTTAGAAGATGTTTTCGTGAAAGAAGGAGCGGAATTCGACCTGTTATAAAAAAAATATATATCCTATGTGTTTATGTCATAAAACTACAATCTCTGAAAATTTCAATATATGCCTAGACATTTTGTGGACATTTTTTTTTACATAGGGAGTCTTCTCCGACTATTTCAACCATATATTATTACATTGTTTCACAAAATAATTAATAAAGATCTCATCAATAACTTGACCTTTATTGCCTTATTGTAAATTTTAAGTGATGTTTATGCTATTACATCCGATTTATTGCATTTTATATGAAATTTGCAATAATGATATCCTGGAGGTCAATTTCGAAAAATCTCCATCCATACAGTCAAATTGCTCTAGCTAATTCATTTTGCAATTTAAATAAATCTATATTAAAGTTAGCAGGTGTATTAGCAGGAATATTAACACTATCAAAAAGTAAGTCAGTAGGAATATCCATTTGATATTCTTGAATATTAACAACATTACAAGGAACTCCTCCAAATCCAACGCCAGTAATTATATTTGCTGGAATATTTATAGTATTTAAAAGATAGTTTTGAGAGTAAATATGTATATGTGCTATTCCGAAGGACTTTACGATTACAGGAATTGTTGGATTATGATTTTGATTATTTGGATCGCAAGCAATGCAAAAGTATTATCCTGATGATGAGGAAATATCTTTATTGCTAAATACAATTGAATCGTGGTACGTGCAGAAAAGTATCCCTCAACCATATTATGCAAACTTTTTAAACTTTCCATATTACCAATTTCTACAACTAAAGTTGGGTATGGTTGTCCCGATGAGTTAACTGGTCGTGAACCTTAAGGTATTGGACGATTTATTGGTTGAACACAAAGGTCACAACGATAGATATCTCTTGTACCCACGATAATATCTAATTTACCCAAGATTGCCAAAAATTGATCATTCCAGTTATCCACGATAAAAATTAACTTTGCTTGCAATAGTGCATGAGGGTTAATAGGTATTTCGTATGCTTCAATCTTTCCACCAATCAAGCGGCATTTAACAGAAATCTCTGATTCACTTTCTGAAAACTTGAGATATTTTTCAAATGATACTTCTTCATCGATAACAATTTCAATACGTCTTACTTCTTGACTTCCTTCTTGCCGTTCGATGGCAAGCAAGCGATGCCCTGCAAGATCAAGTTTCGAGCACCACATAGAGTATATTTTTTCATCGTTTTGCGACATGATGAATCCAATTTTGAGCGTAAGTATTAGGGGGTAAACTATCATACACCTTAATATATAATGATAACCTCCTCTAAAAATTATCCAATAAAATTATACTTATATATATACAATATATATTTGGGAAAAATTTTATGAAGGGGCTAAAATTATTATAATTAAGGAGTAATACAGAATTATATTATGGGTATCCCATTGTTATTTAGATTTAGTAAACAATCATACGATTATGATATTACATTAAATCATATGATACAAATGGGCGTTCTTTATTTTAAAATAATATAAAATTAGCGTGAAGCCTCTGTGCTACATGACAAAATTTGCTATCCTAACCTGGGAAACGGAACCCATTAAGCGGCTTACAATTAAAATAATATATAATTATTGGGATCATGTGATCATTTCCTGCGGATTACATAATACTACATAAAAGATAAATTATGTAAAACTCTTCCAGTTTATATATATATAACGTTCTCTACAAACTCGAGAAATTTCTTAAAAAGCAACAAACTATTTCATTTCAAAATTTAAACAATAATACTGTATATATACTGTATATTAGAACAAGAATTATTTAAATTGCATATGAGTCAAATTGGTTCTTTAAAAAAATTAATATTAAATGATCCTTATTTTTCAAACTATCTCAAATATGCTACAATATATTATCACTAGAATTAACTGTTAAATGAGTTGTTTCAAAGGGGTTAATAGACTTAATTTTTGCTCAAAAAAATTTAAAATATTTGAGCATAATTATTATACAGATGGAGATTTGAAAGATATAATTTCTTCATTTACAAAACTTAATAAGTTATATCTTTATACAATAAAAGATTATTTTTCATTATCATTTATTATTAAACTTACAAATTTACAAGAACTTGAATTATCATTTGAGAATTATTAATGTTTTAAGGATTTTGAAAAATTACGATATGCTATTTATCCAAAATTACAAATTTTAAAAATTTAAAATGCATGTCCAAAATATAAGCTATTGATAAAATTTTTGGAAAATAATGGAAGCAATTTAAAAGAATGTTATATAGGTAATGTTTTTGGTAATAGATATAATTCATTAAATTTAGCTATTGCTAAATTTTGTCCAAATCTTAAAAAACTCTCTATTGGGTTTAAAAATAATGAATTGGAAGAGTACAATTTATAATAATTGTCAATATTTAGAAAGTATTAGAATTTGGTGTTGAGGAAAATTTTATGAGTGAAAAAGAAGCATCGAATGCGATTATAAAATATTCACATAAAAATGTTTATGAAATAATAATATTAAATCATTTTATAATACACAATCAAAATTACTTCCAGAAGAATTGGAATCGTTTTCTGTATCTTAAAATAAACATAATGAAATTAAAATTATTTTAATAATTTAATTTTCTTATTTCTTACCTTTGAATTATTTAAAAAATTCAGGTAAAATGTTTGCTATTTTAATATGTGATAAAGTTCTTTTTATTAGTTGACAAAATTCATCATAAATAAGGAGAACGATAATTTTACTTTACCAACTTCTTACAAAATTGTTTCTTAGATCCTCATGCTGCCTTAGGGTATGTAAGATCCTTAATCCTAAATAAACTCTAAATGATATAAGACCCTTATGGTACACTGTTCGCTTTAAAAGAAACCAAATTTCTAATATCTTTTATTTTTGTGAATGTAATTATTTGTATTTTGAGTTTCTCTAGACTTGATTTCTTATACAGTATATTCTGTATTTAAAAAAATGTCCACTCTTACGGAAGAAGTATGGATGAAAAAAATTAAAGTTAGAATTAAATTCTTATATAATAATTACCAAATTATAGTTGATTCTAATTTATTTTAAAGATTACGAAATGTTTATTTAGAATAAATCATGAGTTATTAACAACCCATAAAAATCATGTAATACATCATGCAAAATATTAATCATAGGAAAATCGTGTTACGCTAAATTTAGACTCTTTTTTTCCTTAAAAGGTTTTTCTAATGAAATATAAGGATAGTCATTTTGAAATAAATTTTTAAATATTACTGCCGAATCATTAGTAAATTTATTAATTTGTTTCAAAAAAAAAAATTTTTTTTTTTTAAAAAAAACTTTATAATAAAAATAAAGTAAAAAATTAAAAATATTAACAGTGATAGTAATTAAAATTTACAAAAAAGATTTTTTTTTTTATACTTTAACTATTACCCTCCTTCCAGTCCCCCCACCACCTACCCGGCGATATCAACCTCAATTTATATTTTATTGCATTACACAAATTCGCGAAAAATAAAATATAAACATCGCGTTGTCACGTAAATACGCGTTATAATTATCTTCCTTATTCTTACATTTTACGTCTGCAAAATATCCATATTCTATAAATAACATGTTTATAAATAAACATATTGATCTGCATGTCTAAATGCCGAAATCGATTAATTATAATTATGCATATGCATACGCCCACATATAAATCCTTCTGATTTTGAAAGTTACACTGAATGTTGTACAGGTAAAAAAAATTCTCCGTCGGTATAAATGAAAAAATTTTTTTTCGGTTCACATTTTTAATTTCAATTTTAAATATTTGATACCTTGAAATTTCTAATAACAATAAAAAATTATAGTATTATTTGTATTACCTAACATCTCTGACAAACATCCTAATTTTGTAACGTTATGGCTTTTATAAAAAACTTCTTTCGTTCTAATAAACGCCAAAATAAGCAAGAATATCTCAGTGACGATGTAATTGAACAAATAAAAGATTTTAAACATTCCAATAATCCATATCATAATTTAACTGAAGAACAAAAATTGTTAATTGATAAACTAATAATAAATGAAGAATTAAAAGAACGTTATAAATGGTATGGTTTATGTAAAGAATGCAAACAACCTAATATTCATTATAGGTGGTGTCAATCAAGCGCTAAACATTTTCAACAAAATTTCCAAAATTGGAGCAGTGGAAATGCTGAAGTTGATAAATTTATCCAAGAATCTCAACTTAAAGCAACAAGCAAATGGGAAAAATTAGAATGGATTGAATATGATAAATTTGAAAATATTGCATATATTACAAAGGGAGGTTTTGGAACAATATATAAAGCAGAATGGAAGGACGAATATGAAGATGTTGCATTAAAAAGTTTAAATAATTCAAAAAATATAACAACGGAATTTTTAAAAGAGGTAATATTCTTTAATGCGTAATTTAATCAATACTTCAAATGGAAACTAAGTTTTACTTTATATTATTGTTAGATAAATTTACACTTGAAAATGAATAAATCAGATTATGTTATTCCTCTTTATGGCATTACTAAAGATCCTAAAACCAGTAATTTTATGATGGTAATGCAATACGCACGAAATGGTAATTTAAGACAAAGATTAAACAGAGATTTCAAATCATTGAGCTGGGATGACAAACCTTATATTTTAAGTGAGATTGCATGTGGTCTTAATGAAATTCATAAAAAGGGATTAACTCATCGGGATTTTCATAGTGGTAATATATTAGGTATTAGAGGTAGGAATCATTGTATTACAGATTTAGGATTATGTAAACCAGCAAATGAAAAAGATGATAAAGTATATGGAGTATTGCCATATGTAGCACCAGAAGTTTTAAGAGGAAAACAATATACACAAGAAAGTGATATTTATAGCTTTGGAATTATTATATATGAANTNNTTANTGGATTACCTCCTTATCATGATATGGCACATGAAGAGTTTTTAGCAATAAAAATCTGCCAGGGACTTAGACCAAGTTTTAATATCAACGTCCCTCAATTAATAATTGATATATTTAAACAATGTGTAGATGCTGATCCATCAAAAAGACCAACCGCAAAATATTTATATGAAATATTTGGACAATGGTGGAATGAAATAGATAAGAATACAAAGGATAGTGAAATTTATAAACAAAGTGTTGAAGCAGATGAAATCAATAAAAAACAAGCATCACTTACAAAATCAAATAATAGTAAACTTACATATATTACACATCATCAAGCTATTTATACAAGTAGACTATTGAATTTCAATAATTTACCCGAACCAAAAAATGTAGATAATGAGGAAAAACCAAAAAATGCAGGTTCAGAGGAAGAATGTTCAAGTAATTAATACTATTTATTATTTGACTTTGTTTCAAAATAATGTAATATTAATTTTTTTATTTTTTTATTTTATTTTATAGAATCCATAGAACCTATTGATTTTACTAATCTTAATATTAATCCTTAAATTTTAAATGATTTTAAAATTATTGATATTAAAATTTATTATTTTATTTATTTAATTATTTATTTTAGATTAAATTACCAAAGATTAACACATTCAACTTATAGTTAAAATATATCCTTAAGATTTATAATTTCTTTTTTTTTATTGTTATCTAAAATGATATCCACTTATAGTTAGGGATGGGTGGGTGATATAGATGATCAGTGATATATTTTCTCGATATGATAGAAAATTGGGAGAGGAATCGGGTTTATTATATAGCTTCGTAATGAAATGAACATTGTAATTTGCAAATAAAGTTTAAAAAGTTTAATTTAAAATATTAAAAATGTTAAAATTTTATTGGTCTACGTTTCAAGTTATTTTTTATATGATCGAGATTTGGAAGTGTGATAAAAGTGATAAAAGATCAGCAATGGAATTCTTTTTTTGAAGCAGTGATATTTATGAAAATAAGTGAAGATTCGTCTCAGAAATATTAGATAACCTTTGATATTCAAGGAGGACATCTTGATCAACCATAAACGCTGATCTGTCAAGGTAGGATATTAAAATATTATCCCTGCTGAGAGCGACATAAGCCTGCCTAGGAGAAAAATTGTTTCCATCCAATGCGATGGATACCTTCGGTAGAGTCAAGCCCTGGTTTTTATGGACAGCTCGTATCAATGGGAATAAATGCTTTTATTTTAAATAAATTATTCTCAATGGGTCCCCATCATTAACCTTCACCACAACAGTAATCTCCTTAATAGTATTCCTGAGCTAATCTTTCAGAGCACTCATGTACTGTACATAACACATCCATCGTAGACAACTTAGCAGGCATGATAACTTAATTTTTTTTTAATCTAAAATTCAAAAATGTGAATTAATTTAAATTTATAATAACAATAAAAAATAAAAAAATTGAGGATTAAAGTTATAATGTTACTTTAAAAGACATGTGAAGATCAGATCTTTTATTTATTTATTTATTTATTTTTTTGATAATTTCCCACATTACCATGATACGATAATTTTTTTCAGATTACCCAACATTCTGAGATCGAAAAAAAAGGAGATAAAATCATGAGATAAAAGTTATTTCCCTTTAAATTTAAATTACATTATATTGAAAAAGAAAAGCTTTTTCTCTTCATAAAATATATGCTACACTTGTTTACTACTAGATTAGGTGAAAAGGCAAAAAAAAATATATTTTTTTCTATCAATTTTTCAGGTGAAAAAGAAGGAAAAAAACAAAAAAAAATCTGGCGATTGTCATAATATAGGGGGAAAGGTATATTTATTTATATGGATGTGAGAATTTTTTCCTTCAAGCGAAAAAAAAGCGCATAAAACTATGTAATTTATATAAGAAACTACGGCTTAAATACTAAAAAAGGGAATTACCATATGTTATACGAGATTTTACATCACATAAAAAAATAAAGTATAAATGGAAATGTGCAACACAACATTACTGCCCATCAGACGAAAGAAAAAAATCATATATAGCTAGGGTGGTCATTCGCATGGAAGGTGGGTGGGCCGTTCCTCTATAATCTATAATCTAAAATCTAGATAATGGAATTATAAATGGAGGAGTACAGAGTAAGAAATGGATTATAGAAATTACACCACTATTACATCCAAAATTTTGCATGTTTTGATGATCTTTTGATAAGACCTTCATGGGAACTTATATTTATTTCACCTTTCAGAATGTTTTTTATGTCACAGCTTATTTCTGGAATTTCTGAAATGTTTTTTATGTACTATACACGATTTACTTACTATATTAGTTTAAGCTCATTGATCCTGATGTAAAAATAAATAGAATAAATATTATTTTTTGCGTTTAAGTTTCAATTCTTTAATCTTTTCCATACTTTTGCTATCAAAAAATAAAGAAAAGTTTTATTCCTTTTTTGAGTTTGATTAGTATAAGAATTTCTTTTTGATCTACATCTTCAACAATAAACAGAATTGAATCATTATCTTGCATTATCAATTCTACCAAATGGTGATGGCAGGCCCATTTGAGCGAATTTCCAATTTTGATTAATATGGCAAGGGATTATTTACCGATTCAAGCAACTATCAATTCTACAAAAAAAAAACTACATAGATAAATATCCAAACTATTTCTGAGCAGCTCACTGAGAGCTGGTTTTTTAGAGCGATTCAATTCAGAGCTGGTACAGCTGCTTTTTGAACTGAAACCAAACTGAACGAGCTTGATTTCATCTGGATCTCACGTGACTTAATATTAGAAACAATACAAAGTGGAATTTTTCATCCAGAACTTTATAATACTGACCACGAAGGAGTATATGCTAGTTTTTATAGAGACCATTTATTTGAAAACAATACATCAGCCTCTTTAAAGCAAAATTCTTTCAAAAAAAGAATTTTCTCTTTCGATACCATGACCACAAATAAATGGCAAGAATTACAACAAGCAACAGATGCAAGAGTCGATCAGTTCCTAGCGAACCCTATGATCATTAATAAAGCATCTGATCTAAACACATATTGGACAATTATTCAAAGAATAATTATGAACGCTGCAATAACGACCGTTGACAATCACATGACTTCTATCAAATATAAACCACGTGCACCAACACATATAACAGAAGCTTATGGCAAGATTAGATATCTTAACCGAATTATTACCAAATTAAATGTTAAGAACTTCNATAACAATCTTCNAAGCATACAATCTACGTGGAATACGATTAAATTTAAAATTGAATCTACAGCTTCAACCAACTGTTACAACATTCAATTACCGACATCGATCGACGCGACTAACATTATGAATGTTAGACAACAAATCAGAGCTTTTCATAAAGTTCTTAAAATTCGTTATGATCGATTGATCAAAAAACAAGATGATAAAAATATTAAAGAGTTTATCAAAAAATGATGCGACAATTATAAAGATAATCCAAGTTCCATGATCGACTCTTTTCTTGATAGAAATAAATGTACTATTATAATTGATCGTGTTTTACAATCAAATAATGGCACGTCCACTTTAATTACTGATCCTAATGAAATCAAAAAGTTAACTAACCAACATTTTCAACAATGCGCTGGAGGGACACAAATACCTAAAGAGATTCCTCTATGATGGCTCGATCAATACACTCCTAAAGCACATATTGATGAAAATATATATCGACATTTAATGTCGCCTCCTTCTTTTCAAGAATGGATAAATACATTAAATGCACTTTCTAATAACAAAGCACCAGGTCCATCAGTGATTACCAATGAAATGCTCAAACACCTTGGACTGAAAACTTCGACGCTCCTTTGGCAATTTATTTGCAAATGTATAATCCTTAATGATATACCTAACGCCTGGAGAGAAGCTAATGTTTATCCCATTCCTAAACCGAAGGAATGGGAATGTAATTTAAATAATACGAGACCTATAACGTTACTCAAAACAACTCGTAAAGCAATGGTTCGGCTTTTAAATACTCGTTTAGCCAAAATCTTGTCTTTACACAAGGTACTTCAAGGTAACCAATTTGCTGGATTACCAGGATCATCAACATTTGAACCAATACGAATTGTTAACGAAATTATCGAAGATGCTAAAGAACGGAAAGTTGAATTATGGATGCTTTTCCAAGATATGTCAAAAGCATATGATCGTGTTAATGTTTACATGTTACAAAAAGCTTTTGAACGTNTTAAATTACCTCCTTCTTTTATTTCTTTGATTACTAATTTGTTTATGGATCNTAAAAACAAAGTATTTACAGTAGTAGGAANAACAGATCCATATGACGTTCTTGTCNGAATCGATCAAGGCGAAGTTATTTCACCATTATTATGGTGTATTTACTACGATCCATTATTATGTGAGATTGAACAACAAAAATTAGGTTACACTCTTTCACATACATTTTCGCCAAACTTATATCAAAAACAACATACAATTCATAACCAGTTGACTATTTCCTCTTCTGCCTTTATGGATGATACCATGTGGATAGCTAACAATCAAAGTAGTTTTGAACAAATTCTAGCTATCGCTGATGATTTTAATATATTAAACAATATTAAAGTCAATAAAGAAAAATCAGAATTGATAACCAACAACAAAGTGATTACAACAAATGACAATGATCAAATTGTTTTGAAATTTGGTTCAGAACAAATTAATATATGCCCTGCTCATCAAAAAGAATCTTTATGAATTCTTGGCGTATGGATGAATCTACAAAAAGAGCNGACATTCNTTATCAAACAAGCAAAAGANGAAGTAGTGTCTATGTGTAATTTAATAAAAAAGAAAAAGATTACCGATAAACAGTTGCTATACATTTACAACATGGTTATTATCCCTAGAATCGAATATAGAACACAAATTACCTTCTTATCTAAAAAAGATTGTAATTCTATTATGATACCCTTTCGAAAATTATTCAAACACAAACTCNGATTATCTATTTCCNTTCCTAATGCTTTGTTAGAAAATTATTATATATATAGATTTTGGGACCTATATGAAGTTCAATTGCAATCCAAAATAATGAACTTTAGCATTCAAATTAATGACCTTGGCCTTTTGGGTCAGATTACGGATATATGACTTAAACAATTACAGAGATTTGAATGGTTACGATATTCTCCACTTACCGATTGGCCTTACGCTATTCCATTAAACTGACATTATAAGTCATATATCGCTTCGACATTATCATTGTGTAAACAACATAATTTTTCGTTCAATGTTCCATTAAATTTTATTAATGAAATTTTGGAAGGATCTTTACAGTTAAGATCAATTTTACTGACTCATATTTTTGAATGATCCAAACATCAATTGATTCATCATTCAATTATGTTTATTGATCAACTTACGTCGTTGAATGGAGAATTTTTACTTCCCTGGAGTTCTATTACAAGTAGAATATTTACTCAACACAATGTGACTAGTATAACTCCTATTTGGTTTAAAACTTTACAAAACATAGTTTTATTTAATCCTTCTAGTGGGTCTTTACAACTTAAATCGCAATTTATTTTTAGATCCAATAATTTTAAGGGTATGCTTCTGCAATTACCTCCTATGAACACTAGATCAAAGTCATTTGTTGTCACGTGGAATTATAATAGTAATACTCTGATGATAGGACGTATTATTGATAGAAACAACAATAATTTACATATTGAACACTGGGTACCTAATCAAACACTTTCGTTAATACACCAACCTGTAATTCAACGATGTTCTGGATGTTTATGTAATACGGAATCATTATCATGTTCAACTTGGTCCCCGTTGAACGACACAATATTTATTGTAACAAGTAAAAAAAATCAAAAAGTATCAGAAGGATTGTATAGATTACCTTCACCATTATTTGAATATCAGCAACAAATTATTCATCATATGAACTTTTCACGTCAAATAATGCCATATTATTTCAAACAACAAAAATTCTGGCATTTTGAAGATAATTTGATCAAAAGATACATAGAAAAAGGATCATTACAAAATCAACTTCTTCATTATCAAAATATTTTTGAGTCCTCTACGAATTTAGAATTCTATACTGATGGTTCGTTGATAGACCCTGCAATGAATACTATGTCAATGGGTTTTGCCTTAATTCAGTCATCCTCTGCTGCACCATATATAGAATTTGCCGCTCGTATCGAAAGATGGCCATCATCATACCGAGCTGAACTAGCTGCTATTTTAGTAGCATTAATAATTTCACCCATGAATTCAACAATCACAATTTTTACTGATAGTAAATCTTCGATTGACCATTTTTTCTATCTACAACAACAACAATTACCTTTAAGTCCTAGAAATTTATTCAAAGAAGACTCTAATAATTATCTATGGACCATCATTATGGACATTATAGAAATTAACTCGATTATTGTTAAATTTTTTAAAATACAATCTCATTCTGGCAATCATTATAACGACCTTGTTGATAAATTAGCTAAAGAATTTAATAATTTAAATACTTTATCNCTTAATCTCAACATNGATCAAATTTCTTCAATTAGATACGCTCCTAAATGGAATAATATATTAATTGAAATCAACCTTCGTAAATTCATCACTTCAATATCGNGTAATAGAGGTTTTGAATCTTTTCTGAATTTATATAGAAATNGTAAATATATANAAGATATCGANTGGATAACAACATTTTTTTCTCTTAATGACGAAGAATCTGTCACAGAGACCTCTTTCTACGCATGTTATAAGAAAGCGCATAAAATCAAATTTCTTTTAGAAGAACTTCCTACACTTGAACACGTTAAAAAANGTCGTCCTGATCTTTATGATCAATGGAATTGTCCTATGTGTAAAAATGAAAAAGAAACTTTTAATCACATTTGGACGTGTGATTGTCATAAAGTCATTTTACAAACTTTAATTTTCAATAATCGTAAAAAACTAGTACAACTAGTTCGCAAATATACGGACAATAATTCAATTTCTTTTAAAANAAACCAACGGACTGGAATATCGCCTAATTGTATTTGCCAGAAAAGCTTGTCAAATTTCTCCAAATAAGAAGTACGGAGACAGATGGTCGCCCGGACGCATCTATATTTGCCTTTGGCTGTAACTGACGCTTTAATGAGGGATCCTAAATGTTTGTTAATTTCCTCAGTTATTTTTTCTGCATCCCAGNTGCCTGGAATGTCATATAACATTACGTCACGAACGTTTTTCTTTAGATTAGGCGGTATTGTGAATCCTGTGATGATATGAGGAGTTAACTCTTTGTTCTTTTTCTTGTTGGGCTGTTTTTCGTTGTTGATAGAAGCAGGTGGTGGAATAACTGGTTTAGGCAATACATCATCAGGGTTGTCTAAATTCATCAGTTCCTGCGGCTGATCCTTATGTGGCGGTATAGGTAGATCATCTGGGATGGTGATCGGCTGTAATATCGAACTATCATTGGTACTATTTGTTGATGTCGATCCAGATGAAATTTCCAAATTGGAATTCCCTATTATTAGTGGTGTTTGTGATGAAGGACAGGTATGATTGGACCTTTCGTGATGAAGCTTAGCGAGCGATTCACGTGCAACCTCTAGGTTCGCTGTGAGTTCCGCTATTATCAAGTCTTTGGCTTGGTTATCCTCGTATATGGCTCCAAGACGGGTACTGAGTCTTCTTATACTTTCTTCATAAAATGAGCTTACTGCTCCGCCCACTAGGTATAGTATGTTTCTACTTATAGCAGTATGGTCAGAGACTCCTTTGACAAGACGAGCGGTGTTATTTACAGTATTTTCTTGTTTCATATCTATCCAAAGATTATATTTTTTAAGGAAAGCTTCTTGGACACCCCACTCGAGACGACAGAAGTTCTTTGCATCCAAAGGAGCAATATGTTCGTTATAAAATAAGTCAGTGTGTTGTGAAATAGTTTGTCCCATTTTGTTTCAAAAATAAAAATTTACTGCAGTTTTCTTAATAAATTTGAAAAAGGGAGAAAGGGTTTTTCACAATTATTCAAAGAATAATTATGAACACTGCAATAATGACCGTTGACAATCACATGACTTCTATCAAATATAAACCACGTGCACCAACACATATAACAGAAGCTTATGGCAAGATTAGATATCTTAACCGAATTATTACCAAATTAAATGTTAAGAACTTCGATAACAATCTTCCAAGCATACAATCTACGTGGAATACGATTAAATTTAAAATTGAATCTACAGCTTCAACCAACTGTTACAACATTCAATTACCGACATCGATCGACGCGACTAACATTATGAATGTTAGACAACAAATCAGAGCTTTTCATAAAGTTCTTAAAATTCGTTATGATCGATTGATCAAAAAACAAGATGATAAAAATATTAAAGAGTTTATCAAAAAATGATGCGACAATTATAAAGATAATCCAAGTTCCATGATCGACTCTTTTCTTGATAGAAATAAATGTACTATTATAATTGATCGTGTTTTACAATCAAATAATGGCACGTCCACTTTAATTACTGATCCTAATGAAATCAAAAAGTTAACTAACCAACATTTTCAACAATGCGCTGGAGGGACACAAATACCTAAAGAGATTCCTCTATGATGGCTCGATCAATACACTCCTAAAGCACATATTGATGAAAATATATATCGACATTTAATGTCGCCTCCTTCTTTTCAAGAATGGATAAATACATTAAATGCACTTTCTAATAACAAAGCACCAGGTCCATCAGTGATTACCAATGAAATGCTCAAACACCTTGGACTGAAAACTTCGACGCTCCTTTGGCAATTTATTTGCAAATGTATAATCCTTAATGATATACCTAACGCCTGGAGAGAAGCTAATGTTTATCCCATTCCTAAACCGAAGGAATGGGAATGTAATTTAAATAATACGAGACCTATAACGTTACTCAAAACAACTCGTAAAGCAATGGTTCGGCTTTTAAATACTCGTTTAGCCAAAATCTTGTCTTTACACAAGGTACTTCAAGGTAACCAATTTGCTGGATTACCAGGATCATCAACATTTGAACCAATACGAATTGTTAACGAAATTATCGAAGATGCTAAAGAACGGAAAGTTGAATTATGGATGCTTTTCCAAGATATGTCAAAAGCATATGATCGTGTTAATGTTTACATGTTACAAAAAGCTTTTGAACGTNTTAAATTACCTCCTTCTTTTATTTCTTTGATTACTAATTTGTTTATGGATCNTAAAAACAAAGTATTTACAGTAGTAGGAANAACAGATCCATATGACGTTCTTGTCNGAATCGATCAAGGCGAAGTTATTTCACCATTATTATGGTGTATTTACTACGATCCATTATTATGTGAGATTGAACAACAAAAATTAGGTTACACTCTTTCACATACATTTTCGCCAAACTTATATCAAAAACAACATACAATTCATAACCAGTTGACTATTTCCTCTTCTGCCTTTATGGATGATACCATGTGGATAGCTAACAATCAAAGTAGTTTTGAACAAATTCTAGCTATCGCTGATGATTTTAATATATTAAACAATATTAAAGTCAATAAAGAAAAATCAGAATTGATAACCAACAACAAAGTGATTACAACAAATGACAATGATCAAATTGTTTTGAAATTTGGTTCAGAACAAATTAATATATGCCCTGCTCATCAAAAAGAATCTTTATGAATTCTTGGCGTATGGATGAATCTACAAAAAGAGCNGACATTCNTTATCAAACAAGCAAAAGANGAAGTAGTGTCTATGTGTAATTTAATAAAAAAGAAAAAGATTACCGATAAACAGTTGCTATACATTTACAACATGGTTATTATCCCTAGAATCGAATATAGAACACAAATTACCTTCTTATCTAAAAAAGATTGTAATTCTATTATGATACCCTTTCGAAAATTATTCAAACACAAACTCNGATTATCTATTTCCNTTCCTAATGCTTTGTTAGAAAATTATTATATATATAGATTTTGGGACCTATATGAAGTTCAATTGCAATCCAAAATAATGAACTTTAGCATTCAAATTAATGACCTTGGCCTTTTGGGTCAGATTACGGATATATGACTTAAACAATTACAGAGATTTGAATGGTTACGATATTCTCCACTTACCGATTGGCCTTACGCTATTCCATTAAACTGACATTATAAGTCATATATCGCTTCGACATTATCATTGTGTAAACAACATAATTTTTCGTTCAATGTTCCATTAAATTTTATTAATGAAATTTTGGAAGGATCTTTACAGTTAAGATCAATTTTACTGACTCATATTTTTGAATGATCCAAACATCAATTGATTCATCATTCAATTATGTTTATTGATCAACTTACGTCGTTGAATGGAGAATTTTTACTTCCCTGGAGTTCTATTACAAGTAGAATATTTACTCAACACAATGTGACTAGTATAACTCCTATTTGGTTTAAAACTTTACAAAACATAGTTTTATTTAATCCTTCTAGTGGGTCTTTACAACTTAAATCGCAATTTATTTTTAGATCCAATAATTTTAAGGGTANGCTTCTGCAATTACCTCCTATGAACACTAGATCAAAGTCATTTGTTGTCACGTGGAATTATAATAGTAATACTCNGATGATAGGACGTATTATTGATAGAAACAACANTAATTTACATATTGAACACTGGGTACCTAATCAAACACTTTCGTTAATACACCAACCTGTAATTCAACGATGTTCTGGATGTTTATGTAATACGGAATCATTATCATGTTCGACTTGGTCCCCGTTGAACGACACAATATTTATTGTAACAAGTAAAAAAAATCGAAAAGTATCGGAAGGATTGTATAGATTACCTTCACCATTATTTGAATATCAGCAACAAATTATTCATCATATGAACTTTTCACGTCAAATAATGCCATATTATTTCAAACAACAAAAATTCTGGCATTTTGAAGATAATTTGATCAAAAGATACATAGAAAAAGGATCATTACAAAATCAACTTCTTCATTATCAAAATATTTTTGAGTCCTCTACGAATTTAGAATTCTATACTGATGGTTCGTTGATAGACCCTGCAATGAATACTATGTCAATGGGTTTTGCCTTAATTCAGTCATCCTCTGCTGCACCATATATAGAATTTGCCGCTCGTATCGAAAGATGGCCATCATCATACCGAGCTGAACTAGCTGCTATTTTAGTAGCATTAATAATTTCACCCATGAATTCAACAATCACAATTTTTACTGATAGTAAATCTTCGATTGACCATTTTTTCTATCTACAACAACAACAATTACCTTTAAGTCCTAGAAATTTATTCAAAGAAGACTCTAATAATTATCTATGGACCATCATTATGGACATTATAGAAATTAACTCGATTATTGTTAAATTTTTTAAAATACAATCTCATTCTGGCAATCATTATAACGACCTTGTTGATAAATTAGCTAAAGAATTTAATAATTTAAATACTTTATCNCTTAATCTCAACATNGATCAAATTTCTTCAATTAGATACGCTCCTAAATGGAATAATATATTAATTGAAATCAACCTTCGTAAATTCATCACTTCAATATCGNGTAATAGAGGTTTTGAATCTTTTCTGAATTTATATAGAAATNGTAAATATATANAAGATATCGANTGGATAACAACATTTTTTTCTCTTAATGACGAAGAATCTGTCACAAAGACCTCTTTCTACGCATATTATAAGAAAGCGCATAAAATCAAATTTCTTTTAGAAGAACTTCCTACACTTGAACACGTTAAAAAANGTCGTCCTGATCTTTATGATCAATGGAATTGTCCTATGTGTAAAAATGAAAAAGAAACTTTTAATCACATTTGGACGTGNGATTGTCATAAAGTCATTTTACAAACTTTAATTTTCAATAATCGTAAAAAACTAGTACAACTAGTTCGCAAATATACGGACAATAATTCAATTTCTTTTAAAACATTCAATCNTGATCATTTATGGAGTATAACTCCAGATAATAATATTATTAATTTTATAAATATAGTTAAAGGTTTTGTTCCACAATTTTTAACTAGCAAAATTAATGATTATACGAAAAACATTAATATAACTCGTTCTATTATTTCTATATTTTTAGATAGAATTTATACTGATATCAATCATTTAATTTGGAAGCNTGATCATTTATGGAGTATAACTCCAGATAATAATATTATTAATTTTATAAATATAGTTAAAGGTTTTGTTCCACAATTTTTAACTAACACAATTAATGATTATACGAAAAACATTAATATAACTCGTTCTATTATTTCTATATTTTTAGATAGAATTTATACTGATATCAATCATTTAATTTGGAAGCCGCGTTGTGATCAACAAATTTTAGATGAAATTAACGCTGGCATAGATAAAAAATCAAAATATAAAAAGAAACAACATAATGGTCCTTNATTACCTTCTANTATTAATACTAGTTCTCATACTNATTTTAATATAAAGGGAATTAAAAGTTATATAGTTTTTGGAGGGGANTGGTTACAATATTATACTAATGGTTAATTGTGTGTTATATTTCATTTGACAGGTGCTGGTGTCGTAGACTTAATACATTGAGTTGGCCAGTAGCACTGGGAATATAATGCAAGGTTGAGTTCGCCACTACTTACCTTTGGATTATGAGTTGGGAGGCTAGTTATATCTTTTTTTGTTTTTTATTTGTAAATTTTTATTTTTACTTATTAAATAAAATTGATATACAATCTTTAAAAAAAAAAAAAAAAAATAATACGATTTTTTTTATGAATTTTCATGTTTAAATTAACATTAACGCAAAAAGGGCACATGATAAAAAATTATTCATTTTTATAGAGAAAATGATTATAAAATTCTCAAAATAGATAGATTTTTTTATAAATTTTTAGTAAAATTTTTAGTTTCAGGTGCGAAAAAGTTGAACCTTTACACCATTCATATCGGGCATTTTCTTGATTACATTTTTCATACAAACCCATAGGTTATTAAATTTATTAATGTTACCAGTTACTTCTCAAATAAACTATCAAACTTTATTAAATGAGAGCTATTAAAATAATAATATGGGAATGAAGCGGAATTTGTTTTTCCTATCTATGCATACGTATAGTATAATGTGTAACGTCTTTTAGATTATCAATATTTTACATATGAGTATGATATGACTACTCCAGCGTAACTACGAAAGTACGAAAGTAGCAATTGGAAAGGATTAAGTGTGCGCCCACGTGTGACAGATAAATGTGACAAATAAATTTTCACTCAGAATACAGTAGTAAAAATGAATGACCGGTGACGAAAAAATGTGGAAATCTGACGCAGTGTAAATCTGCGCCTGTCATTTCACGTCATAAAATTTTAACAAATTCTCAACGGTGATAATATTAATGGAAGTAATTTTTTTCTGTGAAAGAGTAGTGCATGACCGTTAGAATTATTTTTGCATACCTCAAAATTATAAAGTATAATAAGTTACTGTATTACAAATGTTAATCATGAATTCTGCGTACCAGAATAGTTTAATCGTAATAAAACTTTTTTAACAAGTCTTATCTATTATCGCATTGAATATGAAAAATTGTTCTATATCATTTATTTTTTTATTAAATAATTATTTAATATCAAAATGAAGCAATAGTCAGATTTATCAACTATATCATGCTAGATTCTTCTGTTAATTTTCTGAATAGAAATATTTTATAGTATTGATATTGAATGAAATATGGGACAAGGATTAGCTTTCAAAAAGAAATCTTAGATATCATTTAACATGATAAGAAAAATTAATTTAACTGTCTTTACACTTTATGGATTATCTTTTTAACTAATTAATCTCATCAAGAAAATCGATCAACGCACGCTCCTTAAATTTGCTATAATAAATTTGATGACATCCACTATAGAGATTGTCAAAAGGTCCTTTTATTAATAAAATAATCAAAAAAAATTGTTAGGCTTATTTCAATAATATGCGTGTTGAAAAAATTATAAACCTATTTTATTAGTGCATTTTGATTATTGCAAGAATAGCAAAAATAACATACACGAAAGATACCATTGCAAAAGCTTTTATAAAAATTTATTATTAATTCAGGAGGTTATCCACAAGGTTATTTGCTTTTTTATTACCTTTGATTGATCCCATTTTATGAAGCTTCCATCGACATTTCTGCCTGTCTTCAACAATCATAAGCATCTAATTTGCATATAACAATATGTGAAATTCAATTATTTCAATAACTTGAGCAATAGCTTTTTCTCCTCATCAAGCATACATTTCCTAAAGTACAATTGGTGAATTTAATTAACTGAAAATTGCGTGATCGATTATTGTCCGGAGCGAAGCGAAGGACTATATATTTTTATGCGCGGTGATAACCATTATGATCACGTGGCGATTTCCGTTTGTCCGGTCACGTGTCTTAAATTTGATTGATTGATAATAAATAAACAATACATGTGACACAGCATATGTATGCGATTACTATTTATACTGTTGTAGCCCAAACACTACCATGTCCCAAATCAAACTTGGGAAAACCTTATATCCGAAACTTGACCATGTCCCAAACTAACCCAGTCTTAAATGGTAGTTTGAGACGTCTTAAACATTTAAAATTTACTAGTTTTGTTTGGGATATGGTTAAATTTCGGACATAGGATTGTCCCAAGTTTGATTTGGGATATCCCAAGTCAGATTCGGGACATGGTTACGTTTGGGCTACAACAATACCACTATTTACTACTAAAAAAATATAAAATATAAAAATAAAAATATGCGCTCCGGACTTAAAATGGTTTCCATTTCCTAGTTTTTAATCGAAAAAAATTTTACTCGATACGTCAATTGATCACGTGTAATATGTTTGATTTGATATATATCACGTGGTTGTAGATCTAAACATTGCAAACGGATAAAATTCATTACATTCTATTAATATAAAATTATTATAAAAAAGTTATCACAATTTAAAATAGAGAAAAAAAAGATTATATTACAATAATTATAAATCCTTGAAGGTAGATTGTTTATAAAAAAGTACTTTGTTAATGTATTCTAAAAATAATTTTTCTAGTTAATTCGCCTTTTTAGTAAATGTCAAAGAATTTGAAATAAAAATTTATACTTTAATTATCATAAACATATTTTGTGTACGCGACATAAAGTATTAAAGTTACATGAAAAATCGATTTAATGACACGAATTATATCTGATATACATACAGTATATATGTATATTTAAATTTCACATGTTTCACATGGAAAAAATTTTAAACAATATTGATTAAGTCGTACAATTTTATTAAAATTATTTTGACAAAGAAATAAATTTGATAGATTAATGGTTTGTGTAACATTTTAATAAGATTCCGGATTTTAATTGGTCAAAAAATCTAAAATTTTCGCCTATTTTTTTTTACGTTTACAAAATGCAAATATATCGTTTTTGATTGAGACGACCTATTTGTCACAACAATGCATAATATAAATAAATATTATACATTAGGAGTATCAATTAAGTGTGATGTTTAATGCAGTGAACTTCGCGTGCATTAATCAAAAACTACAAATAGAATACAGTAATTATCCTATTCCAGATGATGGATTTTAGACTTGATAATAAAACAAATTGAACTTCATAAATCGTTTGGCCCAGATAATTTAATGACTATACCATAGTTTTTTTAACTATTTTTAACTACTTTTTATTGTAACAACATTTTAAAAAATTAAAATTGCAAATAATAAAAGGGCTACATGCTATAAAAAGCCAATCACATCTAAAAATAAAAATTTTTCTCAAATTTATAAAACAAAATACCATATAATATTAATATTACATAATTATATCAGTAATTTATCGCCACGTTATCCTTAATATTTATTATACAATATAATCAAGGTGAGTGCTCGACTGCTCGTGGTTCACAATGCCAAGAAATTCATTTTAAATATTTTTCAATAGATGAAAAAATTCATGTGAAAAAAATATTTTGCATATTACATTTACGATATGTTCTAAAAATTTTATAATGTATAGAATAATGTACTAAACTCGTAAGATTCTTCACAATATTACAATTTAGCTGAATCAACTTACACATTCAAAATTTATTTGTTATTATAGATTTAAAATAAACAATTAAATAAACCTGTTCATCATAAGATTTATTACTCTTCCGTTTATATGTAAACATTAACTGCTTAAAAAGTAAGAGATCATTGTACCATCGCACGATATTTAAAAATTTTAACCATTTTTTATTGTGACTGTAAGTACTTAATATTTACTGTTAATTATTTCTCCCCCCCTCTTGATATTTAATTTTTTATGATGTTAAATAAACATTTAAATTTTAGAGACCTTATCATCAATTATTCACACCAAACAGTTGAAAAAAATATTCAAGGATTGGGAAGATTTTTTATTTCAATATATAAAATAGTATGTAAAATAAATTTAAGTTTGGAACATAGTATACAGCGATACATGACAAAATTTCTATGTATCCTAAGAACAATATATTTCTATATTCTAATCTGACTTTTCCAAGATTATTGCTTTTTTTATTACCTTTGATCAATCTCACTTTGTGAAGCTTCTGCCAGCTTTTGTGTCCTCATTCATACTGTACAATACAGTAAGGATCTTTTTGTACATCATCATCATATGTGACAGTCAATTGTTTCAAATTTCAATAGCTTAAACAATAGCTTTTTTTCTTCTCAAGTCTCAACAAGCATGCATTCCATAAATACAATTCTATTGCGTCAATAATGATCTCAGATTATCGCTCAAGCCTGTAGAGTTATCACTTTCAGAAATTTCCATTCGTTGAATGAGTCATAATAAATATTGCGAACTTTGAGTATTGAGGGAAGATATTTATGTCTCATTCTGAGAAATGTTGCATCAAAAATAAGCTAAAGTTGAATATCATAATAAATGTTAAAATTATTCCAATTTCTTTTGCCAAATTAATTTTTTTACGCACATTTGCAAAAATATTAAATTAAATAAAAATTAAACATTATATTTAAAGGAAGTATATTCAAGATTAAAAACTCAAGAATTCCAAGAAAACTTTCATACAGACTCCTGTTGTCACTCAAATCTTCTGAAAAATGATGATAAAAAAAAAGAAATTCCTTCAAAATTAGAGGTTAGAACCGGTTGTATTTTTGAAAATCGGGTTTAAACGAGTCGATTCGGGTCCAACCCGTTTTAAAATAATGGTACGCATGAGTCAAAATCCATATTTTTTATGCGTTGCATATCGGATCATTAATTTCTTATTTTATTTATCTTTTGGTCAATAATTAGGTGCAACCGATTTGCGCATCCGAATTATGAAATTTTCCTGTGTAATTAACGTAATTCAGGCCAAATATTAGCCATAATTATAAATATATTTTGAAATTATGAGAAAAGAAATTACGAGAAATTATTATGAGAAATTATGAGAAATATTATGAGAAATTATGAAAAAATCACATATGGGCCAATTTGACGCATTGCATGTGATAATTTAATATCCAAAATTATTAGAAAATATGATAATTATGATAAATTGAAACATGAAAATTTTTGTATAATTCTGGTCACATCAACCGGTTTTAGCAACCGGTTACATCTGTTTTAAACGCAAACCAGTTTTTATAATCCGAAGCCTATTATTTCCGAATTAAATGAATTCGTCTCTAAAAAAGATATTCCTAAAAAAAAAAGTTACAAGCTAAATGTATCATTATTAAAGCTTACTTAATGTATACACCAATAATTTAGTCCTTAAACAAAGTATTAAATAAATAAATAAAAAATAATGAAAGAATCCCCGAATATCACCACTCGAGTGAAGCTTATCTAATATTTATTTTAAAATAGGTTGTTCCCCAAAAAGAAATAATTATCCAAGAAACAGATTATTAAATAAAAAAAATTTTCGCCAAACGGTACACATTAAAATAGAATCAGAGATGAAAGTTATTGACCGCATCTTTTATCTAAATAAAAATGGAGTTTTTTTTTGCTATTGTTTATTTACTTTCTATATTACTGTTACACTATATCAGATATGGTGAAATTAGCTGTATTAAAAGTTCTCCGACTAATAAAAATTAATAAACTGTGATCAGATATATATACTGTATATAAGTCATGCACTCATGCAGTACAAAAATCGTAATTCCGGCCCTGAAAAAATGCATAGGGTAGACTAATCAGTAATCAGTAATCACTTACCTTATGATCGGCTGACCGTCCGATTTTGATTTTGTGTGACGTGCTAAAATCAATTTTGTGAGAGAAGCGATTCGAGATTTTCTCATGATTAACCATTTTTTGTCAATCAAACAATTTAATTTATTAATTTTTAAAAGAATTTAAGAAGTTTATAAAATAAATAAAGTAAAATTCAATTTATTTGTGACTTAAAAAAAAAATGATACATATAATAAATACAATAACCGTAAAAAATAATACAAATTACAAAATAAGCTTTTTACTAAGTGATCAACAAAGATAATCGCCTTGTTGTAGTCCATGTCCCAAATCAACTCATCGGCCTAAATCATCGGCCCATTACAATAATGCCTTAAGACAGTACCAACGATACTTTCCTAATTTAGGCCGATGGGACATAAGTCGATTTGGGCTACAACAGCCTCATTAAGAGAAAACTGAAAGAAGCACCAAGCAAACTGATCATTTTTTCGAGAAAACTGTACATGACTGCAAAGTAGAATTTTTCTTTTGTGAAACAACGTTTACATTATAGAGCATTGATTCGTGGGTTGAGTGGTTTTCCTGTTACTTCAGAAGCAACAATAACAACTGGTTTAGCAGTGATACTCATTTTATTTAATTGAGTTAATCTGTAAGTTTTGAACTTTGTTATTTAATGTGGTAATTTTGAAAGGTGGAATGGATACATACTGTATTTATAATAATAATTCGAGACAAACGAAAATTACGAATAATAAATTCATATTTATATTATTAGAAAGTTTACATTGTTTCTTCTCTTCTAATTACACCATAATATCTTAATATTCTTTCTTCTAGCGGATTAATATCCTAAATATTTTAAACTTTATTTTTTTTTTCGTGACCAATTATTATATTGTTTTTGCTGATGCAATTAATGCCAATCACTTTTCTTGTACTGCACCTTAGAAAAAGGATCGACAATTATAATAATTTTGAATTTGTCTTTAAAATTATCTTTAGTGACGTAAGCCTAGATACCTACCACTTGTTAGTAGACAATAAATTATTTTTTTTTATAAAAATATAATTTATATGACATTGCGTGCTATATAAATGAAATATTGTCACTAACTTATCTCAAGGAACATGTTAATTAACTGATAAGCGAATAGAAGATGCGATTACGTAATTGAATATAAACAATTCTCAGGTTTTACGAAGGAGTAGTTTCAAAATATTTTTAATTCGAAGTTTTGGCTGTATAATGCTGAATTGCATATTTGATTATAATTTTGTGACCTTTTATGACTTGTTAATAAGTATCGCTATTATTCTTGCTTAAAAGATAATATTTATCAATTAATTGATATTATTAATTTACCGATGTTTTAATTCTTAAAAAAAAAAATATTTTATTTTGCTTTTGCAAACTTATCCGAATTTAGGTTATCTTTTACCCCAATTCTTGTCGGTTCTTATTTATTAAAACTAGAGAAAGCTGGTGTATGATGACTTCGTCTCTGCTAGTTTGTAACTATGTTTTATTAATATTTTTTTTAAAAACAATAGGGTGTAATAATAGTAATGATGATCATTGGCTGAAACTTTAATTTTTTTTTTTATTGTAATAACATTTTTAGTTAAATGTGTATGATCGTTGCTTATAAAATAAATATTGCATAATAATCCATATGATAAATATTTCTATATTTAAACAAAATCAAGTTAATACTTTATTATATGATACCATCAAGGTAAGTCAAATATTATTGTGACAGATGATCGTCTTAATAATGAAAAAATTCATATGAAAAAAATTATTGTATTAATTGTATTTACGACCGTAACTCTCTAGATTTTAGAAAGTTTCGTTTTTTGGAACCGGTTTGCTTTTAAATCATGACCAAATATAATTTTATAATATTAATTTTGGCTCAAACTGATTAATCAATTATATTAAGCTTATCATCGATTTATTAAGCCAGTTCCGGTTATATAAAAAATTCGGGTCCAAACGATTAACCGGTTAAAATCGGGTTTTTATGAACCGGTCTAAACTCGATTTAAATAGACAATTAAATTACTCTTTTATTGAGGCGTAAACTTTAGCAACTTTGTCGTATAACACGGCATGTCATACAATGATCTCTACTTTTTTAAAAAAATTTTATTCGTCAAAAAAAAAAAAAAAAAAATTTTTAACAAATTAAATGATAACCGGCTAAAATTCAAATAGGGTTTCGATCCTTATTTACTGTAAACTATCCGGAACAATCCGTCATCTAGGGAGTACAACGGATTTAAAGGGATTGTGATTCAGATTAACGGATGTAAACGGGATTGTATTTTGTTGATTAAACAGATTAACTATAATAAAATTAAAAAATGTATAATCCGCAATATCCCTTATTATCCGGATTAAAAATTTTAATCCGGTTCGTAATCCTTGTCTTTATTTTTAATCCGGATTAAAATCCGGATTAAGGATCGAAACCCTACCCGTAAATTTTTTATTTTCTTCAAGCTATAACTAACCATATTAGATGAACATAATAAGCAGCTAGTAAATAATGAATAAAATAAAAGCGGAATGTCCGTTTCGGTGTTTATTCTTTGGATTTTTATTTTTTTCGAAGGATTTCTTTCACATTTGTTTATAACAATACAAAAAAAAGACAATAAATCTTCATGGCGGAAGAAATTATCCAAATAGATGATAAATACGATAATAATGACATCCAATTATATGATGAACCACGTAAATCGCGCAATCCACACGACGAAAAAAAAATATCATCAATATCTGTATCTCCTAATGGTACATATGTCATCACATATAGCAGCGATGATAAATCAATTGAAGGATGGATTGTGGAGAATTCGGAAAATTCTGAAATAACCTTAGATTCTCAAGCAAATGTTTATAAATTACCAGAAGAATTAATAGGTAAATTAGAAAATTCAAAAAATTCAATTAGGATTAAAGTAAATGATAATAAAATTGTTTGTTATGAATGTCATTTTGATATTAGAATCTTTCAAATGTCAAATGAACATCGACAAATTAAATTTAAAACTAGTTGGCTGGAATATTTCCAGAAAATAATGAGTATGGTCAAAATGGAAGTGTTGGAGATGGTTTATTTCAAAAAAAATGGAGATATTGTAATGGTTAAAAAAACACCTCGATCTAATACGCGTAGATTGTTAGTTTATTCACCTAATAACGAAAGTAACAAAAGTGATGAGTTAATTTTAGATTCACATCGTTGGATATACGGCAGAATAATTATGGAGGAGAAATATATATGGAATAATGATTTTATTTATTTATCTCAAATTGACTCAGAAAAGCTTCAATTGAGTTCTAGATATTTGCTTGAGCATAGGCCGATTTTTTATGATGATATGTATGAAAAGCCGACAATAATATCTAAAGAAAATTCAATCGTGGTAAAATATTGCAATTTTTTCGGTAGGAAAGCCATATCCAGTTCAAAATATTCAAATAGGAAATCTCATTGTAAAAGTAGAATTTCTGTGTGATGATTGTCTTTTGGCTTTTAATTTACCTAAAGGCGATGAAGAACAAACAATATCTTTATATCATACAAGTGATGTCAAAAAACAACCCGTAGATATATCAGGGATTTTTAATATTAACAACTCTAAGTTTATTCTTTATGAATATAATTCAAAATCAAAGAAAGCATTTGGTTTAGTTGATGGAATTATTAAACGTATTGATTTGTCAAATAAGAACTGGCGTGGACTTTTTGATTATGGTGACGTTGTCGTTAATAACATTGATGATGTTGATGACATTGATGATGTTGGTGACATTGATGATGTTGGTGACGTTGGTGACATTGATGACGTTAATAACATTGTTGACGGTGATGACGGTGATGACATTGATGACGCTGATGACACCGATGACATTGTTGTTGGTTGGAATACTTACTTGAATGATTTAGTTAAGACAGATGAGAAAAATGAGAAAAATGAGAAGAAATTTTGCAGTTATATAACTGATACATTATCTCCTTCTGATAAGACAAATTTATCAAATGCAGATCTAGGTCAATCTCCTGATAAAAAAATAATAAATGAATGGGAAAAAACGATCATTAGTATCATTGAAGATAATACTAAACTTGCAAAATATGGACCAAATTTTATTATCATTTTTAGTAAAGTCAACTGATCCAAAATTAATTTGTTATATAGAATCGATTTATACTAAATGCATGAATTGTCAAAGAAGATCCAAATAGAAATATAAAATTTCTTAATGTTATAACATCATCTATGAATGATCTTTATAACAAATATCCTGGTTACATAGCAAAATTTAATTCTGAAATGTTTATATTTTTAGATCCCTCTAATGAAAATATAGTTAGTAATGAAGAGTATTACCATTTTCGTACTTTCAATTTTTATTTTGGCCGAGGAAATTATAACCTCTTTTCAAACATTTTATCCGACTTAAACGACTATAAAAGATCAAATAAATTTATTTTAGAATGCGTACACATATTATTTTATATAACATTCTTCTTGACTATTTTAATTTTTTATTTATTCGTGATCACTGTAAATTTTATAATTAAACTACTTAAACCACTTAGGAAGTTTTATGAATCTTTAGTTGAAAGCCAAGATAATCAATACATTATTCTTGTTGTGCCTTATACAAACTATTCTCTTTATCCTTCAAAATATAGTTGGAAGAAGGAAATATGGTGCCCTCAACCGAGTGAATTTGTTAAAACTTGCAAAAAAGAATTTTACACAAATTGGAATGGTGAAGCAGTTGTTAATCATAAGTGGAGAAAGTTTGGGAGGAGATTCCATTTTGCAATTTGGTTAATATTTACAATTTTTCTTGTATGCTTTACAATTGCTTCTGATCCTACAAAATCTATATCACAAGAAACCCGTTTTATACTTTATCAAACTTCAATTGCTTTTGGTGTTTTTCATCTTATATTTGAATTAAGACAATTTATCTGGAGTCCAACAAAATATTTTTTAAGCATATGGAATTTGTTTGGTAAGCATAATATATCTTTTTAAATTTGTAAATTTTATACTAACTTATTTATGAAAAAAACAAGATCTAGGTGCATTTCTTTCTGTTACTATTACATCAATTTATTGGATTAAACATAATGATATACCAAACTGGGCACTATCCGTTTCATGTTTATTATTAGATTTAAAATTTTTACTTTTCTTCAGACCATTTGAAAGCTTTGGTGTTTATTTTGCAATAATTTTTGGAGTAGCTAAACAAGTATTTTCTTTTTTAGTAGTATTAGCAATCATTATTGCAAGTTTTGCACATGCTTTTTTTTTACTTTTACATCCACAAAATCTTTTAGATTCTTTAAATTCACAAAATTCAGATGATCCAAATAATCCTCTTTCTAGTACTTATGATCAAGTTGATGAAAATGTAAATGTCTTAAATGAAACTCTTATTCAAGTGCCTGATGAAAGTACCAATTTATTTTATTCGTATCCCACTTCCCTCCTTGCAATATATTTATTTTTAACAGGTAAATTGGTGACTTTATTAATATTAAGTGCAATAACTTAATAACTTATAAATCTGTATAAATATTTTTTAGGAAATCAAAGTTCATTATCATCTTGGACACCAACACCATCAATTGAAAATACGATATTATTCATTTTAATGGTTATATTTTCATTCCTAATTGTAATATATTTAATGAATTTATTCATTGGTTTACTTAATACGGCGATTGGAGAGAATAATGATAGAGCCTCATATTTAGTACAAAAAGCAGAAATTATAGCAGAGATTGAACTTTTTTATTTATTACCTCAATTAAGACGTTTGAAAAATTTGTTTCCTGAAATAATGTAAGTATTTTCTAAAAAACAAATAAATTTTTTAAATTAATAATAACCTTTTTTTTTTTATGATTCAGTCATTATGCTGTAGATATTACAGAAGCCCGGATATATATTAAAGAAGCAATTAACAAAGGCGATTGGAAAAAAGATGATTGGCCTGAAATGAAAAATAAAATTTTAAAGCTTCTTAATATTGAAAATGCTATTAAAGATTAGATAGTTTAAATTTATATCTTTTTTTACACAGGTTATGGATTTTTTTTAAAATTTTATCTTTTTTTATGTTATAAACAAATGAATTATTTAAAACGTCTCAGTAATTTTCTTTTACATTATAAATATCAAACAAATAAATTTATACAGTATTCTTATTTTATAATGCAAATGAATTAATTATTAAAGAAAAAATGTCTAATTGTAAATTTATAATTTACAATACAGATAAATATACTAATACTAATTAAAATTACTTATAAAGTAACTAAAAAGGGAAGTTTGTTTTAAAGATTAGAAATGTTAGAACATTTATGAAAGAAAGTGGATTTTTCATCAATGACGAAATCCTTTACTTAAAAAATGCATATTCTAGCTATTTGTTATATAATTAATGAAAACAAATAGATAGTTAATTAAATAATTTTAAATATTTTCTATCTATATATAATAATAAAAAAAAAGGTTGCGTAACCGTTATGTTTAGATTAATATTTTTTGAATTGTGCAACATGTGATTCGTCTGCGCCTGATCTATTCCACATTTTTTTTTTGATTTTTGATCAGTAATTCGTGCCGATCTAAAAAATGAATTTTTCTATTTTAGGTTTGGGCGAAATAAAATTGCATACTATAGTTAATTTTTTTTTTAAAGATCATAATAAATTGCAAATAAAATTATTGTCCGGAGCGAAGCGGAGGACTATATATTTTTATTCCGTTTGTCCAGTCACGTGTCTTAAATTTGATTGATTGATATAAATAAACAATACATGTAACACAGCACACATGCGATTACTATTTATACCACTACTAAAAATAAAAATAAAAATATGCGCTCCGGACTTAAATGGTTTCCATTTCCTAGTTTTAGGACTGTCAGACCAAAAATATTGTTTATAGTCAAAGTGTTTAATAACATAAGTAAACATAATTTATATCATTTTAATATAGCCAATATATATATATTTTTACTCGACATTGATTATCAATATTAGCTACGAATTTCTAATTATAAACAAATAAAAATTTTAAGCCACCTATTGATACCTTGTGGGATCTAATTTTCCTGAATATAAATCAGAATTACTTGCAAAGCAACGGGTTATGCTAGTTTCATCCGAACTATTTTTTAAACTATCTCAAATATGCCTCAATATATTATTACTAGAATTAACTGTTAAACGAGTTGTTTTAAAAGAGTTAATAGACTTAATTTCTGCTCAAAAAAAATTTAAAATAATTATTATACAGATGGAGATTTGAAAGATATAATTTCTTCATTTACAAAACTTAATAAGATAAGCAAGTTATATCTTTATACAATAAAAGGTTATTTTTCATTATCATTTTTTATTAAATTCGCAAATTTACAAAGAATTTGAGTTATCATTTGAGAATGACTAATGCTTTAAGGATTTTGAAAAATTACGATATGCTATTTTCCAAAATTACAAATTTTAAAATTCAAAATGCATGCCCAAAATATGAGTTATTGATAAAATTTTTGGAAAATAATGGAAATAATTTAAAAGAATGTTATATAAGTAATGTTTTTGGTAATAGTGATAATTCATTTGCTAAATTTTGTCCATATCATAAAAAACTCTCTATTGAGTTTAAAAATAATGAATTGGAAACATTGAGTATAGTTTATAATAATAGTCAATATTTAGAAAGTATTATAATTTGGTATGGAGGAGATGAAAAAGAAGCATTGAATGCGATTATAAAATATTCACATAAAAATTTTTATGAAATAATAATAATATTAGATCATTCCAATCAAAATTACTTCCAGAAGAATTGGATCTTTTTCTGTATCTTAAAATAAAGTATAATGAAATTAAAAATATTTTAATAATTTAATTTTTTATTTCTTACCTTTGAATTATTTAAAAAATTTCAGGTAAAATGTTTGGTAATTTAATATGTGATAAAGTACAGTAGTTCTTTTTATTAGTTAAGAAAATTTATCATAAATAAGGAGAACGATAATTTTTACTTTACCAACTTCTATTATAATATCATAATATTCATTATCCTCCAGAATTTCAAGTAAATTTTGAGATAATTTTGGTAAAAATTTATTACTTTCAATTATACAAATTGTTAGAAATAAAATAAATGAAAAAAAAGAAAGAGAGCCTTATATAATAACAAATTTTCCTAGATCTCAGAGTAAATTTGATTTTCCATATTCTGTCTGAATATGGGTTGGAATTTGACTTTCTTCTTTTCGGGATGCACTTATTATTAAAATATTTTCTATGATGTGCTTGGCTTTAACAGATCAAGTTCGCCAATTATAATCTCAATATTAGGATTCTCATACAAAATTGTTTCTTATGGCCTCATGCTACCTTAGGCTATTATCTTAAGGTGTAAGATGATCCTTGATCCTAAATAAACTCTACATGATATAAGACCCTTATGGTACACTGTTCGCTTGAAAAGAAACCAAATTCTCAAAGATTTCTGATATCTTTTAATGATAATTTGTATTTTGAGTTTCTCTAGACTTATTACTGCCGAATCATTAGTAAATTTATTAAAATTTTTATGTTTNAAAAAAAAAAAATTTTTTTTTAAAAAAAACTTTTCAATAAATAAAAATCAAGTAAAAAATTAAAAATATTAACAGTAATAATAATTAAAATTTACAAAAAAAAAATTTTTTTGAAAACTTAAAAGTATTTCCCTCTACCCACCCAACAACGACAACTTTAATTTATGTCTTCTTACATTACACAAAAAATGTAAACATTGCGTTGACACGTGAATACGCATTACTATTATATTCTTACATTTTACGTCTGCAAAATAACCATATCCATTTAATACATTTAATAGCTAAAAATAAAAAATATGCATATGTTTAAAAATAACATTTTGATCTGCATGTTTAAATGCCAAAATCGATTAATTATAATTATGCATACGCCCACATGACACATAACGCCCACATGTAAATCCTTCTGATTTTGAAAGTTACACCGAATGTTGTACAGCAGTACATAAGAGGTAAAAAATTTCTCCATCGTCATTAATGAAAAAATTTTTTTCAGTTCACATTTTTAATTTTTAAATATTTGATACTTGAAATTTCTAATAACATTAAGAAATCTTGGAATCATTTGTGTTACCTAACTTTCCTGTCAAATATTGTAATTTTGTAACGTTATGGCTTTTATAAAAAACTTCTTTCGCTCTAATAAACACCAAAATAAGCATGATGACGATGTATTTGAACAAATAAAAGATTTTGACCATCGTAATTTAACTGAAGAACAAGAATTGGTAGTTGATAAACTAATATTAAATGAAAAATTAAAAGAATGTTATAAATTATATGGTTTATGTAATGAATGCAAACAACCTAACACTAATTATGATTGGTGTCAATCAAAAGGTAAACATTATCAACAAAATTTCCGAAATTGGAGCAGTAGAAATTCTGAAGTTGATAAAATTATCCAAGAATCTCAACTTAATGCAAAAGGCAGTTGGGAAAAAATAGAATGGATTGAATATAATAAATTTGAAAATATTGAATATATTACAAAGGGAGGTTTTGGAACAATATATAAAGCATATTGGAAGAAATCAAGATTGACTGGTTTTACTGTTGCATTAAAAAGTTTAAATAATTCAAAAAATATAACAACAGAATTTTTAAATGAGGTAATATTTTTAATGCGTAATTTTAATCAATACTTCAAATGGAAACTAATTTTTACTTTATATTATTGTTAGATAAATTTA
>QKYT01000017.1:63286-86277 GCA_003550305.1 Glomus cerebriforme | reverse complement strand
GTTATGTTAAATTTTGGATGATTAGAATGTAAGCCTAAATCTAAGTTTAAATTTAAATTTAAATTTAAATTTAAATTTAACATAAAATTAGTTTTCAAACGATTTCCTTTTTAAGACATTGACTACCTATNTTTGGNNTTGATTTACTGATTACATTATCAAACTTTTCNATTTNCAAATCAAGCTTTTCCATTTTAGTACTTCTATCAGCCATCAAATCTTTTAGCGGTGTAATTAGTAATCAACACAAATTTAACGATCAAATTTGCCAATCAAAAAGTCTTAACTTTTAAGTATAGATCAGGCAGAGATCCGCACAATTTAAAGACTATTTATACAGGCTAATCTAAAACGTTACGATTTTACATGAATTTTTTTAGTTATATAGATTTATTATAATAGTCGAAATGGTCGGTCGGTTAAGCGGTGGCCGTTGCTATCCCTAATTTAAAATAAATAAAGTTAGTTAAAATAAATGGTTGGTTGTATATAGCTGCATTCTATAAAAAGTTCATACAAAAATACTATAATAAATATTTCTATAAATACAAATACGTCATCCTTAATAGTTCCTTAATACTTATTACACGAGATAAATATGCAAAATAAATTTCGTGACGGATGATCGCCTGTACTCTTGTTTCACAATGCCAAGGAATTCATTTTTAAAGCATAACAGTTAAAATATATATGGGTTTTTCAATAAATCAGATTAAAAAATGCTTGTGAAAAAAATATATTGCATATTGCGTTTACTGCTGATTGTTTCAAGATATTCTAAAAATCTCATAAAGTAAGATTCTTGTACAATATTACAGTTTAGTCGAATCAACTTTTTGAAGCATCCACATTCGAATTTATTGGTTATTATAGATTTAAACAAAATTCAATAAACCGAGATTTATTCGAGACGTAAATTTTAGCAGCTTGTTATATAACACAGCATGCCTTATAAACGCCTTGTACAATGATCTCACTTTTTAAAAATATTATTCGTAAAAAAAAAGGCCATAGGAGAAAATTTTTCACAAATTAAAAAAAAATATTATTATATATTATTATATGAGCATTTTTTAATTGACAAAAAATTCGTTTGATAAAAGAAAGGAGCTGTCCAAAAATCGATTTAATTGTCGGCTATTACAAAAAATAAAATAAAATAAAATAACTATTCTATTCGACTTGTAATATATTGTGGCTTGTGGTTTATATTTACCGTATCGTTATAAATGAGCGAATAAAATAACCTATATTGTATCGTGCATATAAAAAATTTTATACGGTACGACTACATACATAATATACAGTACGAAGCTAACCATACTGGGAGAGCATAATAAGCGGTAAACAATCAACCAAAAACAGTAAATTTGAATAAAACTAAAAGCGGAAGGTTCACGTCCGTTTCGTTATTTATTCTTAGGATTTTTTTTTTCCTCTTTTTTTTTATTGCCTTTTGCATTTGTTTATAATAAACTGTTCAAACACGAAAAAAAAAATAAATCTTCATGGCAGAAGAAATTATCCAAATAGATGATAAATACGATGATAATGACATCCAAATAGATGATAAATATAATGAACCGCTCGACGAAAATGAAATACGAAATCCACACGACGGAAAAAAAATATCATCATTATCTGTATCTCCCAATGGTACATATGTCATCACGTATAGCAGTGATGATAAATCGATTGAAGGATGGATTGTAAAAGATTCTAATATATCCCTAGATCCTGAAGCAAAAGTTTATACATTACCAAAAGTGTTAACAAACAAATTAGCAGAATCAGAAAATTCAATTGAGATTAAAGTAAATGATAATAAAATTGTTTATTATAAATATTATTCTTATTTTAGAATCTTTCAACTGTCAAATGAACATCGACAAATTAAATTTAAAACTAATTTGCTGGAATTTTTCTGGAAAATAATGATATGTGAAATGTTGGAGAAGGTTTATTTCAAAAAAAATGGAGATATTGTAATGGTTAAAATAAATATATTTGAAAACAGTAAATTATTATTAGTTTATTCATTTAATGAAAAGGATGATGAGTTAAAATTATCTTCATCTCATAAGCTAGCAGGCAGAATATATGTGGAGGAAGATAATATATGGAATATTTATTCAAATTGTTTATCTCAATTTAACTCAGAAACTGAATCTACATATTTCCTTGGGTTTAGGCCACCATTTTATGATAATATATATGAAAAATCGACAATAATATCTAAAGGAAATTCAATCGTGGTAAAACATTTTAATAAAATTGAAATTTTTTCAAAAGGGAAATCAGATCCAGTTCAAAATATTCGAATAAGAAATTCCATTATAAAAGTAGAATTTCTGTATGATGATTATCTCTTGGTCTTTAATTTACCTAAACTAGAAGATAAATGTCAAAAAATAATTTTATATCATACAAGTGATATCAATAAACAACCCGTAGACGTATCAAAGGTTTTTAATAACAATTGTGGGAATAATTTTATTCTTTATGAATATAATTCAGAATCGAAGAAAGCATTTGGATTAGTTGATGAAAGAATTAAATGCATTGATTTGTCAAGTAGGGATTTGCGCAAAACTTTTGATGATGACATTATTGCCGGATGGAATACTTACTTGGATGATTTTGATGTATTTTGCAATGATACGANTGATACNTTGACTTTTTCTGATATGGAAAACTTATTAAAAAAAAATCTAACTGATGAAGAGTTAAAAAAATTTCAATTTGATGAAACAAAAGATAAAAAGATTAATGTCATTGAAGATGATACTATTCTTGCCAGATATGGAGCAGATTTGTTTCCAATTTTAGTAAATTCAAATGATCCAAAATTAATTTGTCATGTAGAATCGATTTATACTAAATGTATGAAACTTGTTAAAGAAGATCCAAATAGAAATTTGAAATTTCTCAATATTATAACATCATCTATGAATGATCTCTATAAAAAATATCCTGATTATATAACAAAATTTAATTCTGAAATGTTTATGATTTTAGATCCTTCTAATGAAAATATAATTAGTAATAAGAGGTATTACCATTTTCGTACTTTTAGTGTTGGTTTTGACCCAACAAAATATCACTATTTATCCATTTTATCCGGTTTTTTCAACTATAAAAACTTTTATTTTTTATTTAATTTTATTCTAGACTGCGTATACTTTTTATTATTTATAACATTTATATTGATTATTTCAATTGTTTTTTTATTTGCATCTATTGCAGGGACTACAATTTTGCTATATGAACAATATATGATAATTTATGAAACTTATTTAGTTGAAAGAAAAGCTAATCAATACATTGTTCTTATTATGCCTTATATAAATTATTCTCGTTATCCTTTAAAATATAGTTGGAGGAAGGAAGTATTGTATCCTCAACCAAGTGAATTTGTTAAAACTTGCGAAAAAAATTTTTATACAAATTGGAATGGTGAAGCAGTTATTAATCATAAATGGGAATATTTTGGGAGGGATTACTATTTTGGTATTTGGTTAATATTTACAATTTTTCTTATATGTTTTACAATTGCTTCTTATCCTACAAATTCTATATCACAAGAAACTCGTTTTATACTTTATCGAACTTCAATTGCTTTTGGTGTTTTTCATCTTATATTTGAATTAAAACAATTTATCTGGAACCCAAGAAAATATTTTTTTAGCAAATGGAATTGGTTTGGTAAGCATAATTTAAAATTTATTTTATATTTTATATTTTATTAAACTTATATTAACTTATCTTTAAAAAAAACAGATTTAAGTGCATTTCTTTCCGTTACCATTACATCAATCTATTGGATTAAATATAATGATGTACCAGATTGGGCACTATCCGTTTCATGTTTATTATTAGATTTAAAATTTTTACTTTTCTTCAGAGCATTTGAATCATTTGGAGTTTATTTTGCAATAATTTTTGGAGTAGCTAAACGTGTATTTTCTTTTTTAATATTATTAGCAATAATTATTGCAAGTTTTGCACATGCTTTTTTTTTACTTTTACATCCACAGAATCTTTTAGATTCATTAAATACACAAAATTCAAATGATCCAAATAATCCTTGGTCTCTTTCTAATACTTATAACCAAGTTGATGAAAATGGGAATGTCTTAAATGAAACTCTTATTCAAGTACCTAGTGAAAATACAAATTTATTTTATTCGTATCCCACTTCCCTCCTTGCAATATATTTATTTTTAACAGGTAAATTGGTGACTTTATTAATATTAAGTGCAAAATAACTTAATAACTTATAAATCTGTATAAATATTTTTTAGGAAATCAAAATTCATTATCATCTTGGACACCAACACCATCAATTGAAAATACGATCTTATTCATTTTAATGGTTATATTTTCATTCNTAATTGTTATATATTTAATGAATTTATTCATTGGTTTACTTAATNNGGCGATGGAGGAGGATAATGATAGAGCCTCATATTTAGTACAAAAAGCAGAAATCATAGCAGAAATCGAACTTTTTTATTTATTACCTCATCAAAGACGTTTGAGGCATATGATTCCTGAAGTAATGTAAGTATTTTTTTTTAGAAATAAAAAAAGATAGTTTAAATATTTTAAATTAATAACAACTTTTTTTTTATGATTCAGATATTATGTTGTAGATATTACAAAAGCTCGGAAATATATTAAAGAAGCAATTAACAAAGGTGATTGGAAAAAAACTGATTGGCCTGAAATGCAAAATAAAATTTTAAAGCTTCTTAACATTGAAGATGCCATTAAAGATTAAATAGTTTAATTTTATATCTTTTTTTTTTTACGTAGGTTATAGATTTTTTTTTAAAATTAGAACATATTTTATCTTTTTTTATGTTATTATAAATAAAATATTTTCTCATATGGTATAGCAAATTTATTAGAAAAATGAAAATTCATAAAATGACAGTAACATTGGTATTACATTTACAATATTATCATCAGTAATATAATTTGCACCTAACCAAAATTTTTTATCAATAATCAATAGGTTTCGTTCCATTGATTAATAAAATATGTACAAGAATTTGTATAGAAAATTATTAGTTATGAACCCGAAATTTTTGTTTGACTCTTTTTTAATATTTTTTTCAATATTAACTGGTTAAGAGCTTAGGAATGAAGTTAAATTTGTAGTTACAAAGTTTGTTGTGTCAATCACACTATCATTTAACATTTTTTTTTTATTGCTGAACTTGACTATAGTATGTTAATTATCATAAAAACTTTAGAAAGTAAGAAAGCATACATTATTGTAGAAAATTATAAACCTATAAAGAATAAATTTTCTAACCGGCCACAAGCTCGATCTCAAGTATAGTCACATTCATATTTCTAATCAACTACTCACTGTAACTCGTAAATATAGAAGGAAAATTTGAAAACGATGAGATAACAGAATTGACAGAAATAAATGATAGATATATACAAATAGATAATATAATGGAAGGGGAGGAATTAGAAAAGTTAAAAAATAAAATGAAAGGAGAATTTATAACAAATTATTATTACAACAAAGAACTCAAATATATAATAGAAGGTAGATTTGATACGTTATTGATAAAGCAAATAAGAGAAAATGAAAATGAAGAGAGTATAATGTTTAAAACAAATAGTAAAGATACGATGAAAAATGGATTAATAGGTATAATAATAACGTTATTAATGGTTAAAAAATATGGAAGATGTGAGATTAAAATAGATACAAAAAAATGTAATATTAATCAAATATTACAGAAAGTGATACAATCGAAAGAACGACAAATTTGGAATATAAATAATCAAAATTATATAAACTAAATTATTGATTTATTGGAGGATTTTAATATAGATATACAAATCGATGAGTTAGATAAAAAACAAAGAAAAGTATATATAAAAAAAAGAGGAAGAGAAAGAAATAATAGGAGAAATTAAAATAGAAAAATGGGGTAGTAAAATTTTAACGAAACAAGTTTAATGTTTATTGGAAAAAGAATATAACCGATTATAATATAAGAAAAGTAATGAAAGATATTAATCAACTTAAAAATAAGGCGGAATGGATAGTACAAAGTAGAAATAAAGAAATAAGAATAAATATAGATAAAGATGAAATTGATTGGAATAAAACATTTAATTTCATCATGTTAAAAAACGAAGAATTAAATTTGGAAACGACGACAAAGAATATGAAAAGAAGAAGTTATAGAGTAAAGAACTTTTTGGAAGAATTACCAACACTGGAAATGATTAATAAGAGAAATAATAACGAAGAGGATAATACATGTATGAGATGTAAAATGGACAATGAAAATTGGAATCACATTTGGGAATGTGAAAATAATACAATAACGTTATACGACATTGTTCAAGAAAATATACAGAAAAATATAGAGAATTTAAAAAAGAAAAATATTTACATTAATGAAGAAATATGGAAGGAAAGGATAACGAATATCATTAGAAAAATCTACGACTAAAGCCAATCAATTAAGTATCTTTAACAAAAGAATTTTAGAAATTGGACAGAATAAAGATATAAAAAAAGAAATGGAAATATTAATTGAAGGAATAGCGATAGGAACGAAAGACAAAATATGGAATGATAGATGCGATAAAATTAATAAAATGGGAAAATATATAGAGAATAAAAAAGAAATTATCAAAAATAAAAGAGGCAATAAAGAAAAAGTAAAAGGGAGTAGGGTTAAAATAAAAGATCAAATGGTTTCGGAGGAAAAATTAAATAGACTCGCGAAAAATAATTTAGCTAGAAATAATAAAAAATTAATGTCTACAGTAATAGCAGATAGATAGTATATAGAACGTTTAATTACAAAGCAAGAAAAAGTTCAAAAAATTTGGTCTACGACATATATTTATGATCTAGAATTTTAATACTAGAATAGGATATTTGAATAGGTTTTAGGAAAATTTTATAATTATTATATTGTATTATCAAAGGCTTAACGGTATATAAAGCTATACTAGTAAAGCTGTATAATAATTAAATTAAAATAAAATAAATAAATAAAATCATCCTTAATACTTATTACACGAGATAAATATGCAAAATAAATTTCGTGACGGATGATCGCCTGTATTCTTGTTTCACAATGCCAAGGAATTCATTTTTAAAGCATAACAGTTAAAATATATATGGTTTTTTTCAATAAAATCAGATGAAAAAATTCATGTAAAAAAATTGCATATTGCGTTTACGGCTGATTGTTTCAAGATGTTCTAAAAATCTCATAACGTAAGATTCTTGTACAATATTACACAAAATTGTCCATACTATGCAGTACAAATCTAACCATACTGGAGAGCATAATAAGCGGGTAAACAATCAACCAAAAACAGTAAATTTGAATAAAACTAAAAGCGGAAGTTTCACGTCCGTTTCGTTATTTATTCTTAGGAATTTTTTTTTTTCCTCTCTTTTCTTTTTTTTTATTGCCTTTTGCATTTGTTTATAACAAACTGTTCAAACACGAAAAAAATAAATCTTCATGGCAGAAGAAATTATCCAAATAGATGATAAATACGATGATAATGACATCCAATTATATGATGAACCACGTAAACCGTACGACGCACACGGCGGAAAAAAAATATCATCATTATCTGTATCTCCTAATGGTACATATGTCATCACGTATAGCAGTGATGATAAATCGATTGAAGGATGGATTGTGAAAGATTCTAATATATCCCTAGATCCTGAAGCAAAAGTTTTTACATTACCAAAAGTGTTAATAGACAAATTAGCAGAATCAGAAAATTCAATTGAGATTAAAGTAAATGATAATAAAATTGTTTATTATAAATATTATTCATATTTTAGAATCTTTCAAATGTCAAATGAACATCGACAAATTAAATTTAAAACTAATTTGCTGGAATTTTTCTGGAAAATAATGATATGTGAAATGTTGGAGAAGGTTTATTTCAAAAAAAATGGAGATATTGTAATGGTTAAAATAAATATATTTGAAAACAGTAAATTATTATTAGTTTATTCATTTAATGAAAAGGATGATGAGTTAAAATTATCTTCATCTCATAAGCTAGCAGGCAGAATATATGTGGAGGAAGATAATATATGGAATATTTATTCAAATTGTTTATCTCAATTTAACTCAGAAACTGAATCTACATATTTCCTTGGGTTTAGGCCACCATTTTATGATAATATATATGAAAAATCGACAATAATATCTAAAGGAAATTCAATCGTGGTAAAACATTTTAATAAAATTGAAATTTTTTCAAAAGGGAAATCAGATCCAGTTCAAAATATTCGAATAAGAAATTCCATTATAAAAGTAGAATTTCTGTATGATGATTATCTCTTGGTCTTTAATTTACCTAAACTAGAAGATAAATGTCAAAAAATAATTTTATATCATACAAGTGATATCAATAAACAACCCGTAGACGTATCAAAGGTTTTTAATAACAATTGTGGGAATAATTTTATTCTTTATGAATATAATTCAGAATCGAAGAAAGCATTTGGATTAGTTGATGAAAGAATTAAATGCATTGATTTGTCAAGTAGGGATTTGCGCAAAACTTTTGATGATGACATTATTGCCGGATGGAATACTTACTTGGATGATTTTGATGTATTTTGCAATGATACGANTGATACNTTGACTTTTTCTGATATGGAAAACTTATTAAAAAAAAATCTAACTGATGAAGAGTTAAAAAAATTTCAATTTGATGAAACAAAAGATAAAAAGATTAATGTCATTGAAGATGATACTATTCTTGCCAGATATGGAGCAGATTTGTTTCCAATTTTAGTAAATTCAAATAATCCAAAATTAATTTGTCATATAGAATCGATTTATACTAAATGTATGAAACTTGTTAAAGAAGATCCAAATAGAAATCTAAAATTTCTCAATATTATAACATCATCTATGAATGATCTCTATAAAAAATACCCCGATTACATAACAAAATTTAATTCTGAAATGTTTATGTTTTTAGATCCTTCTAATGAAAATATAATTAGTAATAAGAATTATTACCATTTTCGTACTTTTAGTGTTGGTTTTGACCCAATAAAATATCCCTATTTATCCATTTTATCCGATTTTTTCAACTATAAAAACTTTTATTTTTTTTTATTTAATATTTTTCTAGACTGCGTATACTTTTTATTATTTATAACATTTATGTTGAATATTTCAATTGTTGGTTTATTTACATTTATTGCATGGTTTATAACTGATCTATATATGTTAATTTATGAGTCTATTTCAGCTAAAAGAAAAGCGAATCAATACATTGTTCTTATTGTGCCTTATATAAATTATTCTCGTTACCCTTTAAAATATAGTTGGAGGAAGGAAGTACTTTATCCTCAACAAAGTGAATTTGTTAAAACTTGCGAAAAAATTTTTTATACAAATTGGAATGGTGAAGCAGTTATTAATCATAAATGGGAATGTTTTGGGAGGGATTACTATTTTGGTATTTGGTTAATGTTTACAATTTTTCTTATATGTTTTACAATTGCTTCTTATCCTACAAATTCTATATCACAAGAAACCCGTTCTATACTTTATCAAACTTCAATTGCTTTTGGCGTTTTTCATCTTATATTTGAATTAAGACAATTTATCTGGAACCCAAGAAAATATTTTTTCAGCAAATGGAATTGGTTTGGTAAGAATAATTTAAAATTTATTTTATATTTTATATTTTATTAAACTTATGTATACTAACTTATCTTTAAAAAAAACAGATTTAAGTGCATTTCTTTCCGTTACCATTACATCAATCTATTGGATTAATTATGATGTACCATATTGGGCACTATCCGTTTCATGTTTATTATTAGATTTAAAATTTTTACTTTTCTTCAGAGCATTTGAATCATTTGGAGTTTATTTTGCAATAATTTTTGGAGTAGCTAAACGTGTATTTTCTTTTTTAATATTATTAGCAATAATTATTGCAAGTTTTGCACATGCTTTTTTTTTACTTTTACATCCACAAAATCTTTTAGATTCATTAAATACACAAAATTCAAATGATCCAGATAATCCTTGGACTCTTTCTAATACTTATGATCAGGTTGATGAAAATGGGAATGTCTTAAATGAAACTCTTATTCAAGTACCTGATGAAAATAAAAATTTATTTTATTCGTATCCCACTTCCCTCCTTGCAATATATCTATTTTTAACAGGTAAATTAGTGACTTTATTAACATTAAGTGCAAAATAACTTAATAACTTATAAATCTGTATAAATGTTTTTTAGGAAATCAAAATTCATTATCATCTTGGACACCAACACCATCAATTGAAAATACGATCTTATTCATTTTAATGGTTATATTTTCATTCTTAATTGTTATATATTTAATGAATTTATTCATTGGTTTACTTAATTTGGCGATGGAGGAGGATAATGATAGAGCCTCATATTTAGTACAAAAAGCAGAAATCATAGCAGAAATTGAACTTTTTTATTTATTACCTCATGAAAGACGTTTGAGGCATATGATTCCTGAAGTGATGTAAGTATTTTTTTTTTAGAAATAAAAAAAGATAGTTTAAATATTTTAAATTAAACAACTTTTTTTTTATGATTCAGATATTATGCTGTAGATATTACAAAAGCTCGGAAATATATTAGAGAAGCAATTAACAAAGGTGATTGGAAAAAAGATGATTGGCCTAAAATGCAAAATAAAATTTTAAAACTTCTTAACATTGAAGATGCCATTAAAGATTAAATAGTTTAATTTTATATCTTTTTTTTTTTTTTTTTTTTACGTAGGATATAAATTTTTTAAAATTAGAATATATTTTATCTTTTTTTATGTTAAATAAAATATTTTCTCATATGGTATAGCAAATTTATTAGAAAAATGTTAAATTCATAAAATGACAGTAACATTGGTATTACATTTACAATATTATCATCAGTAGTATAATTTGCACCTAGCCAAAATTTTTTATCAATAATTAAAAGGGTTTCTTTCCATTGAAATTCTTTAAATGACAAAGCTCTTAATAAAATATGTACAAGAATTTGTATAGAAAATTATTAGTTATGAACTCGAAATTTTTGTTTGACTCTTTTTTAATATTTTTTTCAATAATAACCGGTTAAGAGCTTAGGAATGAAGTTAAATTTGTAGTTACAAAGTTTATGTCAATCGCACTATCATTTAACATTTTTTTTTTATTGCCGAACTTGACTATAGTATGTTTATTATCATAAAAACTTTAGAAAATAAGAAAGCATACATGATTATAGAAAATTATAAACCTATAAAGAATAAATTTTCTAACCGGCCATAAGCTCGGTCTCAAACCAGGTTCAATAGACCAAGAAATACAGTATATAAATAAAAATAAACCTACAAGAAAAAAAATTAAAAATACCAATCTAATTGATTAAGAATGGAAAAGTTGTAGAACAGGTAAAAATTTACTATGAATATATTTTTTTTGTTTAATACTTTAAATTGACTAATTACTAATTAATAAAATCGTATTTTTTAATTTAAACTAAAAAGAAAGACTTTTCTGTAGGGTCATCTTTGCATTAAGCCGATAGAAATCAATCCGTAGAATCTTTATCACAGTTGGAATCCTCTTTACAAAAAATAAAATAAAATACAAGTAACTCTCCAGATCGAGGAATGTTTTAATTCATCCTATCATTTTTTCTTGACCTCCATTTGTGAATTAGTTTCATAACCGCTTCTAATAGAACAACCGCTGGTGTTCCTTCAACAGGGATTCTTCCTTTTTTTTGATGAAGATGGCTTCGCCTTTTTGTTTTTCTTCAGTCTTTTTCATTATATTGAGTAGATTTCTTATCAGCTTGAACAATTTAATATTGGTTTTTAATGATTCTGTTTATTTGTTTCATTAATTTAACATTTTGAATAATTTTTATGGAGGTTAAATAAATATCATAATAAATTTGATGAAAATTACATAAATTATAAAATAAAAAAAATGAAATAAATTTTATATTCAAAGTCAATAAAATTTTTTCTCTGAAAATTGTAAAAATTAAATTTGAATATTGAAATTACATCTTATACTACAAAATTAATATTATTACTATATGTTATTCAAAATAATAGATCAATTCTGATTTTGTTGTAATACCCATTTCTTTATTGTCATTTATCCCATACACCAGGACCTCGTAAAAAATGTTTGTGTATAATGAACATAACGTCAGCCAACAATTTATTACTTATTTTAGTAACTGACTGACATTACCGTAATTCCGGCCCTGAAAAAATGCGTATAGCTAATAATAAAATTTTTTTGGCTGGACCTGTGCACCTCATACACCCGATTTTTCATATGATGTTCTATTTCATCAAATTTTTCCATTCCATAGTTTTTATAACATACTCCTCTTATATTATTAATTTGATTTATCTTTATCTCTTTTTGGATCATATATCTGTACATTATATTTATTCAAATTTTCTGAATTCACTTTTAATCTCTGCTCATTTGAAAAGATATTTCCATCTTATATATTTCTTTCAATTCACATAGCATTTCATTGAAAAAAAATTTTTCAAGAATGAGTCAAAATTACAAGATACTATAATAATTTAAGCATGATGATGATTTATTGATTTTAATATTTTTTTTTATTTTCTATTTATTAAATAAATTGTCATGGGTTTATACTTTTCTGCGCTACATAAAATTAAAAAATCTAATAATCAATGATGTAGTTTGCTAGTGTCAAAATCAATAACTAAGTTTAAAAATATCGGCAGAATTAAAAATGTAATGAAACTCTGCCTGAAATTATTTAAAAAATCTTTGTATTAAATTATTTAATAATATGACTTAAATAAAATTGGGTATAACTTTTTTGATTGATTTTTATATTTAATGTAAATTGATATCCGCTCTTCATAGATAAATTTTTTCTCACACACAACGAATAAAAATATTTGGAAGTTCATGTTGAAAAAATCTAAATATTGTAATAAAGCCTCATGCATTTACTTGAGATGAGATTATTAATGTATTAGTTTTTGGTCGTGGTGCAGAAGATAAGTCATAGGTCAATGATAAAAAGAGTTTCCTTTTTGATATAAAGTGTTTAAATTTACTATTGATTCTCCCTCTTTATTTTTGCTTTAATATGATACTAGAAAAACATAAAAAAATGAATATGATACTTTAAAGTTCATAAAATTGTATTTATTTATAAACATCTCATTCAAAACAAAATATATCAATCATTGTTAACGGAAAAAAAAAGTCAGTCACGTGATTCTAGGAATAGTCGCGTGATACATAAACCACGCGATTTCGCCATTAGATAATTTTTTAAATTATCTAAAATTTTACCTTGAGAATTAATATCAAGCTTAATAAAATCAATAACTTCAATAGATTCTACAAAAATATGAAAAATAGAAAACATTAATGAGAATAACATTATTTATAACAAATTATGTTAAATAATTCTAATCACCTAAATATTCCTCCTCGTCATCTGCATTTTTTTGGTTCAGGTAAATTATTAAAATTCAATAGTCTATTTGTATAAATAGCTTGAGGATGTATAATATACATAAGAGTTGAATTTATGTTAATCTGCTTCATTAAATTGTTTATTTATTTAAGGCATAGTCGGGAATTCTTTGGATGATCGGTTTGGCTGTTACAGTACCATAACATAGATTAGTTAAGCATGTGATTATAATCGGTTTGACTGATGGGATTTTAAATTAGCAATTTCTATTTTATTTCTCTTTTAGGTTAGACTATAGTTACGAGATTTTATTTGTTTAGTTAGTTTTAATTTAATTTTATTTTATTTTATCTCCTTTCCATGTAATTTGATGTAATATTAAACAATAAAGTATCAAAAAAAAAAAAAGGAATGTGCGCTTTTCCTAGGGGCAGTTTAACACGGATCAGTAAAACTTAAATTTAAATAAAAATTGTGTCAAAATCAATTTCCTGTTTTTCTCAATAGAAACCTTACCTCTCATAATTTTGCATATAATAAAACTGTTAAATAAATAATTAATATTTTAGTTAATTTCCATAGTTGAGTTTATGCTATTTTTGTATTTATGTATTTCCATTTTTAGTAAATTGTATCTGAAGGAAAATAATTTCAAAAGTTCAAAATTTATTATGAAATTTATGTGTATGAACCGATTTTTCAAATTTTTGTAATAGAAAATCTTTTTTCTTTTCATATACATATAGATATATTATTATAATTATGATTAGGTTTATATCTACAATGAAATTATTTAATTCATATATATATATATATATTATGAATATTATGATACCCATTTTAAATTATCCATTTCCTGAATATGAAAAATCGACAAAAGAATTTTATCCTTTTGAATTAGACAATAAAAAAAGTTCTAATAATTAGAAATAAATGAAAAAACAAGCCACCTCGCTCTCAACCAAGAATGGCACAAAAATTTTATTTTTTCACATGAAATTTATGATAATTTTATATTTGATAGATTTTATTTAATACCAATATTCGAATAATTATCTCATGATCTCAATTATGATTTAATAATTAATACTTAAAGAATTATTTATCAGTGAAATAAACTTTCCTAAAATTCTTGATATACCTTCCCTTAATTCTTAAAAATATTAACTTCAGGTGTGGAGATTTATGAAAAGTTACTAATGAATTTTCGTTGAACGGCAAGTAAAAATTCTATATCTGATTCATTGTCGTTCTTTGATGTCACAGCTCCTAGAACCGCCGCAGCCCTCAAATGTTATTATACGCGTAAACAATCTGTCATAATATTAAAAATGATAGTCTAGCGTGAAACTTCTTATAAAGAGACCTTTTTTTTCCAAAAAATTGTTATTTTAATAATTTTGTTTATTAACAATTTTCCTTAGAATTAGTAATAAATATTTTCTTGAACTTATCTCAAGGAATATTATTAATGGAAATCAAGGACTTTTTTTTGAAGAAAAATGAAAGTAATCAAGGTTAAGTAGTAAAACTATAATTTTTTTACTCATCGTTAAAGAATTAAAAATAAAACTGAACTTTTTTACCAGATGAATATCATCTCATCACGTGATCATGAAATTAATAACGGAAAGTTCATATTAATTGAAAAAGTAGAGGGAATAAGATTCAGATTTAAGTTGTTAAGTTTTAACTGGGGTCAAAATTAAAAATTTAAAGATTATTTTGTGTAGCAATTACAAGTGATCACAGTACACGTTCATTCCTTACCATTTCAGTAATTTATTTATGTTACATTACGCCCACTTTCACTAAATTCCTTTTATGATACTATTCATTTTCCTTAATTTGATATTTCATTATCATTATATTATTCCCTAGTTTGGTGATCAGTTCATTCAAACCTTAACGTTACTATTTTAAGTAACTCATAGATGTCACATATCACATGATGTTAAGATAAGGATATAATACACACTTTTGTGTGTTCCCCTGGGGCTGAAATCATTGTTCACTCGTTTTCGGTTTTTCCGGTAGTTTTTTGGACCGCCTCACTTGCCATTTATATAGTACAATTGTTAATAAAAACAGATTAAATTTTTTTACTTTCTTTCATTTTATGGACACAAGATTATATAACTGCAGCACGTGATCTTAAGAAAAAAAGGAGTTATCGATATTTTAAGCAAGGTTTATAAATTATATTTCACATTTGAAAAAAAAGTGATTATAAAAATGTGATTATAATTAATTTTCGTGGGATAATAAAAGACTAAATATGCGAAACGGACAAAGAAAAATGATTTTTATATTGTAATCCTATACGAAAGTTTTATATAATTGTTTGGAGAAACAATGTTCTTTTAATTCATCTAACCATTTTTGTGTTTGTCATATTTTTTTTTCGAACATATTTATTCAAAATTTTTTTTCTCCTTCATATACGAAAAATAAAAATCGTCTCGCCGAACTAAGTTATTTATTCGGATAATTTTTTATTTAAACAACAAATTTTATAATAAACCGGTTTTTATACTTTAGTACTTCGTGCTACGTAACTTAAATATCATCATTATATAACAGATAAATAGATAAACCAGATCCAATACCATTTCGAAAGACCTCTCTTTCGGTTACAATTTTCATATTCTATTCTATATTTATTAACATCTTTTCAAATGTCATTAGACAATTTTAGATTCCAAGTTCTTTCAAGTTTAAATGGCGAGGAACGAGTCGAAGTCAATCAAAGACTCTTAATTGATAAGATTTTAGCTCGGTAAGATGATAATGATGAAATATATATATATTTTTTTATTATTTATTTAAAAGAAAATCCTCTCATTTTTTATTTTCAGTTACTCTGCTGAATTTGTAGTATATCGGGAGTTAATGCAGAATTCCGGTAAGAAATTGTTAGTTCTCATCATACATTCATGTTTTTGATAACCTGATGTAAGATTAATTATATATATTTATTTTGTAAATAAAGATGATGCGTCGTCACAAAATGTTCAAATTATATTTGAAACTACAAATAAAGTTATACGAGATCCATCAAATCCACCTAAAAGGTTAAACTTAGATCCAAGTATAGAGGACAATAAAATGGAAGACAAAATCACGAGAATTATATTCAGAAATAATGGATTCGCTTTTAGAACTGAGGATTGGAATCGATTAAAGAAAATTGCTGAAGGAAATCCTGATGAACAAAAAGTAAATTATTTTATTTATATAATTTTATTTAAATTAAAATATTAATTTTTTTTTTCTATAATATTAACAGATAGGAGCTTTTGGTGTTGGCTTTTATTCATTATTTTCAGTTTGTGAAGAACCATTGTAAGCAATTTTATAATAATTTCATATCATAAATTATTAATCAATATTAATTCACATTTCATTTGATAGCGTTTCTTCTGGTGGGCAAGGGATGGCTTTTTATTGGCGTGGTAACCAATTATTTGCAAAACAAGCACCAACTGGTGATAATGATAGAACTTGGACAACATTTTTAATGGATATGAGAGAACCTTTAGAGGTAAATAATCTTTATTATTATGATAAAAAAAATAATACGTTGAGCATTATAATTAGTATAATTAATTAACATTTGACGTGCTTTTTTTTTTACATGAATTAGCTTCCAAATATTGAAAAATTCGCACGGTTCTTGGCCAATTCATTGGTAAGCATGTTTTAGATATTATAACAATTCTATTTAATATATTTATATATTTGTTTCGTTAATTAAAAAATAATAGGGTTTTACGGGAAATCTTCGAGACGTATCTGTATATTTTAATGATTCAATGGTAATACAACTGTCAAAAGGAATGGCAGATCCGATATTGTTAAACACTGCATCCGGATTCAATGTGTCTTCTCCACGAGGGATATTTCATCTTACCTCAATGAATATTAGACGTGTCCAACTAAACATTAAGAGATTGGTGATCCCAACAAATATGAATATAAATCAGTGGAGTTCGTTACCAATTTCTAATCTTCAAATAGAACAAGCATCCATATTCCTTAGAATTGCTAATGGAAATATGAATGTTAAAGTTACCAATGAGATTTCTGCAGAAATGGATAGAATTACTAAAAAGAAACCACCAAGTAAAACAACTATCCAAATGATTTATACCGGATTTGATGAATATGGAAATTATAATAAAAATATTTCTTCAGTCTTTAAAGATTTACTTCCATATCCAGGACAAGGAAGAATATATATTGGTTTCCCAACTCATCAAACCACTGGATGTTGTGCTCATTTAGCGGCTCGTGTGATTCCTACCGTATGTATAATAATAATATTATTAAATTGTTTAATCATATGTTTTTTTTAACGTATTATAATTTATATTATTTAGGTGGAGCGAGAATCAATTGATTTGGTAGAAAAGACTTTATCTATATACAACGGTGAGATGCTACGTATGGCAGGAACATTGTGCAGAATTTTATATGAAAATGAAATAGCTCAAATTTCAGGGGTTTATAGTGAAAAGATTCTTAATAATACTATAGATGATGAAACTAAAAAATCTGTCCGTGAATATCTTGAAAATTGGGCAATACATGCTTTAACTCACTTCACATTTAAACTAAGTACGCCAAATGCACAAGTTGGTGGAATAACAGAATCACAATTTTTCAATTGTTCGAAAAATATATTACCTATTTTATCAACAAATGGTGTTCTACCAATAACTAACGTTCGTATTCCTAATTCAGAAATGGCGGGATTCATAAAAACCATTCCATTTGTTCCAAAAATTATATTTGAGCAATGTTATATATTTTTTAGGAAGGTAAAAAATATGAATCTTATAAAAGAGTTGACTCTCGATGATGTTTTATATGAATTAGATAGTCGAACACTTTCTGAAGATGAAATTACTGACCTTTTAAAATGGTGGATTTCTTATAGATCAAAAGAAACTAATGTTAATGCAACGAAAGTTGCACAGTTCTTGCAATTTGCACGTATTGACGATAACTCTAGATCTTTAAATAAAATTCGGTATTTTTTGAATCCAGGAATAGTTCCCCCAGATGTAGATGTTCCGGCTGAAACATTACCATTTGTTATTTCTAAAAAATTAAAGAGCCAAGATCTTGAAAAATGGGTTGGATGGTCAGAATTATCTTTGATTAATTGGGCTAGATTTATTGTTAACAAACCCGAATTAGAAAACGATCCTACATTTGCTAAAAAAGTTCTTCAAATTTTAGGAAAAAGTTTAAATAATCTTTCAAAAAATGATAAAAATATTATTCAACAATTATTTATTCATAAAAGATGTATTCCAACTAAATTTGGAATGAAAAAACCTAATGAATCTTATTTTAACAATGTAAATCTATTTCCTGATTTACCAACAATCGAATTTCAAAAACCCACAAATATAATGGAACATTTGGGTGTTCGAAAGGTAAAAAAAAAAAAAAAAAAAAATTCTAATTATATTTAAATGCATTAAACTTCATTTTTTATCTATCTATAGGTGGTTGAATTAAAACTCATTTTTGATCGCCTTGTTAGTCAAGGAAATTGGGACCATATGCAACTTGCAAAATATCTTGCTTCAATGTCAAATAATCTCAAAGAAAATGAAATAAAGATATTAAAGGATAAACCCATCTGGCCTAAAGAATTGCCTAAAGAATCGTCTGAAGAATCGCCTAAAGGATCATCGTCTAAAAGATCTAAAAAATCGGCGTCCAAAAAATCATCTAAAGGATCATCATCAAAAAGATCTAACAAGGACGAACCTAAAGAAATAAATCCAGAGCGGTTTATTGCAAGACAATTGTATACACCTTTAGCATTACATCGGGAATTTGGGTTACCCTTACTTGAATGGAAAGGAAACTGGAATCGTAATTCACAAGAAGGTATGTGCTGTATATATTTAATATGTTTATACCATAATTTGTAATTTTATTTATTAATTTTATTTGTATAATAAAAATAAAATCTTTTATAGGAAAATTTATAATTGGATTGGGATTACAAGAATATCCTACACTAAAAGCAATTTTAGAACTGGCAGCATTTCATTCCAATCTCAAAATTCGTAGCAAGGCGCTCAAATACTTTATTGATAATTTTGAAGATAAATATTCTAAAGATTATGATCCTCATGTAAATATTGCATTCTTACCTTGTCTAAATCCAGGTATTTATGTAAAACCATCAGAATGCCATATTAATGTTGAGTGTACAACAATGAAATTCTACGCTATAAGTCAAGATTTACGGTTTCAAGTAGAACGATTAGGTGTTTGTCAAAATCCTAGTCATGAAAAACTCTTAATGAGATTAAGGGAAGACCCACCAAGAAATGAGAATAAGGCAAAGGATATTTTTGAATATTTAGCATCAAGACAAGCAGATTTTACCGAAAATGATTGGAAAATTTTGACCGATCTTGAATTTATTCCAATAAAAGATAAATGTCGACCCGATGTAATGATTCTTACCAGCCCACGTAATTGCTTTTTTAACGTTCAAGATGAGTATGTATCTATTACTTTGTCTTTTTTAATGAATTTTTTAGATTTTTTCTTTAAAAATAAAAAAATTTTTTTTTTATTTAGCTTGAAAATTTTCTTTACATGTATTGATTTTGGAATTAAAGCCAATAGATTTCTGACTACGTGTGGTGTTAAGAATGAACCATCTCCAGTAGAACATGCTGATCTATTGGTGAGATTATCAACTGAAGTGTATAATTCACTTGCAAGTGAAGAAAAATATTTGAGTATTTTAAGAAATATTGCTTTTAATTTAAATACAATAAAAAAAGCAAGAACAAGTTTGATTGCAGAGATGAGGAAATCACCTATTTTAATTGGAATTAAGAAAAATAATAATAATGGACCCGATTCTTGCTGTTTGGATTTAGGAAAAAAAATTTTTGTAAATGATAATTCTAAATATCAACGAGTTTTTAAACCATTGACGGCACCAGTAGATAATGATTATTTCATGAAAATTCTTTATAGTGTAAGTCTTTTATTATTTTATTTTATAATAATTTTACAAATAAAAGTATTTCAAATTTACATATAGTTAGACACGTGATTTTGAGATTAATTTTTTTTAAAAAAAATATTATATTTATTTATCAATATTGAATAAATTGTCTTTTAAAAAAAATTTAGGAATTGGGATGTAGATCCTTACATGAAACTGTTCAAGAAAATGTAAGGCCAATAGGGATTAGTAAAACTTCACCATCTCCAAAAGCTCAAGAATTACAAGCAAAAATCATAGAACGAGCAAGTTTATTTTACTTTGAACATCCTAACATTAAAAAAAATGTTGATTGGCTAAAAATGTTGAAAGTTAAAGATGCTAACTACATGGAAACAACTTTCGTATTAGACAATGACAAGAAAGTTGAAAGAAGATCTACTACTTCTTGTATTCTTCAAGATACTCTTTATATAACAGCTAATCCAGATTCACTTGATGTTGCAGATAATATAGTTAAAAACATTTACGCAAAATATGAATGGAAGGATGTCTTTTGTGTGAATGTACTTTTAACAGCAGAATTATCAAGTTTAAAACGTAGAGGATATCCGGTTGATCATATAATGCAACAACAAAATTATCGATATGTGCGTCAACAATCTGCTGTAAATAATAAAAAAACAATTAAAGTAACTCCTGAATCAATCCGAAATCTACGAAATTCTTTAAGGAATTCCATTATATCTTGTAATTCTAACATAGGAAACATTAATAGTATTAATAATCAAGCTGACATTAAAATTGTTGATGAAAGTCAAGCAAGTTATTGTGACATTATACCTGGTATAATTAATATATTCATATAGTTATATATGATTTTAGTAGTCAAATTTCATAATTTTATTAATTAATTTTGCATTTTTAGGTCATCTATTATTTTATGTTGGAACTATACGAGAAATTAAACTTTATGATACTAGAAGGGGATATCAATCAGAAATTATGTCTTCAACACATATTGTTCCATTGAATCATTTTATAGATATATTAAGAGATCTTGCAGAGGTTTTTGAACTTTTACCAAAAGTTATTCATGTATTTTATGATGATAATTCAAATACAATCGCATTCAATCGTGACGGAGCTTTGTTTTTCAATTTAAAATTCTATATTGGATTACATGAAGAAGAATGTAAAGTTAGACCTACAAATGATGTTATGACCTATTGGTTTATGACATTTTGTCATGAATTAGCACATAATTTTGTTGAACTTCATAGTTCTGAACATGAAGTAAGTATAATTTTAATAATACTCACTGTTTAGATCTTTTTTATTTAATTTTACTTACTAAATTTATTTTTTATTAGTATTATTATTCATCATTCTCAGAAACTTATATGTCAAATTTTATATCAATGATAAAAAGACGTGGAATTATATGGTAAAAAATAATATGAATTACTTTATTAAAGTATAACTAAGAAGCAAATTTAATTAATATAAAATTGTATTTATTTTATTTGATTTTAACAATTTATTCAATAAAATATTTTCTTTTATTTTTGATGATGCTCAGAATTGGAGTTTTAATTTATAAAAATAATCTTTATTTTTTCATGGACAACTCTTAAAATAAAATATTGTTAAAGGTTTATTGCCTTTTAATTTACATTTTATAAAAATTATTGCGTCATGTATCAAAATTGAAATCGGAGATAACTCTAGCCAATTAGTGCCCGCCAAAAATACTTAGTTTTAAATGTATGAACTTAGTAAAAATTTTATAGAACAATCCGTGGAGGAAATCAGAATATGTAGTTGGGCCAGTCTAATATTCAAACAATTCAAAACTCCGTCAAACTTTCAATTGAATTGGCAGATATTATTCTGAATTTTTATTAATATTTTTTTATAAAGAAACGTCAGGATAAAATTATTATAATTCATTAAAAAAAACATATACTGTACATAGTCATATTATGTAGAAATTTTTAAGTTTATGAATTAGAGAATAATAAATTATACTTGTATCAGCTGCAGCATGCATATCCACAATTTTTTTCTATACTATTTTTTTTTTATCCTCCAATAATCTTGACATAATTTAAATATGATCCTAAAAAATTCAGTAAAGCAAATTCATTTTCTAAAAAAACTTATTTCAAACCTTTTTTAGTTAGCTGGCGAATCCTAATCTCAATGCCTGTTTATAAAAGTTTATTGTGTTCTATGATTTACACGAATTATATTGCTAATGTTGTAGCCCAAACGTAACCATGTCCCAAATCCGACTTGGGATGTCCCAGGACAATCCTATATCCGAAATTTAACCATATCCCAAACCAAACTAGTAAAATTTTTTAAATGTTAACGTCTCATCATTCTACCTACTAAAAAAATTCATGCCGATCTGTAGAGGTTTAGATTACCCTGAATAAATAATTTTGAATTGTGTTACCTTCTCGCTCTTAGCTTATTT